>JAQIWN010000246.1:0-41864 GCA_034699025.1 Entomobrya cf. arborea Gr-Col-00668
TTTCGCTGTTTCACATTCCATGGGAAATCATCTGCTTGAATTAACTAGTCGTTTCTCTTCAGTCAATGTGATTCTACGTGCAGTCGTTCACAAAATCATCATCAAATTCATTTTCCCTATCCACAGCATCATAGAAAAGGGACTATAACTACATAACTTATGCCACTAGTGTAAATCAAGTCAAGTCAAGTGAGATACAGCAAGCTAATAGATTAATAGATATAAAAAGAAACTTTATTATGATTGCTTCCTTTTTCCCTTTGAAATGTTGATACTACACTTTGCCTGGTATTATGTACTAGCTCATTCTCTCTATCTCCAATCTTCTCTAAGAACCATGGAAGAGGATTCCCTTTAAAGCTTATTTTGTAAGCTTTTTTAGTATGTTCCAAAGCAGTTATCCTTTACAGCCTTGTTATAAAAATGCACCTGTGTGCTTCATGCTTGGACAAGTATATTAGTGAATGTGAATATTTCATATTTTGTGGAATAAAAAATTTATAGATATTTATTATTGTTCCTTATACTATCACTGTCTTTGTCGATTAAATTTGATTTTTTAAAAGTCAAAGGTGAAAATATACCTATTACCTATTCAGCCAAAGCATTCCTTTAGCAATTTCTAGAGAAATGGTTTAACCTAACGGAAAAAATAGCGTTATGTTAACAAAACGAGCAAACTCTCATGCATTTTATCAAACTATACTAGAAAAACCAAACCACGATAATGCATAAGCAATAGACAGTCATCAAGAATATTAATTTACTATGCCTTAAGGTCATTTGATTCTATTCTATCATGTATCATATGGAGGAGTTCATGTAGCACGATCGTAGTTTTCCCTACCTATATGCTATACGCACAAACGTACAAATACTTTCATATTTCAGCAAGTTCTGCCATCAAGTCAGTAGGTATTTCTTATGAAGAAATTCATGAAAACTTTTATGCAACCAGTCGGTAATGATGATGATGATGAAAATGTTGACTGCGAATTTGTATTGAGGAATTTTACCATTGCTCTAAATTACGCTGAATACATTTTTCCAGCTCTTTCATATTTCAAGGCATCGTAATGAACTTCTGGAATAGTGGCAGCCACTGTTGTTCCTTAATTTTTACGTGTGTGGTGCAATCAAATATAATAGCGAGGCTTGTGTATAGAAAGGTTATGTTTAAACCTAAAAATAAATAGACCAACGAACACAGTTAAGCTTTACTAGTTTTTGCATGAGGTAAGCGCGAAAAAGTTACAATGAGAATAAATAATTGGCAATTATAAACCCTAACAGAACTTTTGATGAAATACACTAATAACACATATGACGTACATCATCAAATATGGCTGTGCTTTCTTGCGAAGAAAATAAATAAAAAATGAAAAGTTGACGACTTTGCTTTATAAAAATTGGTGCTATTTTCAATCAACGTAAGAAAGTTAAATGAATGGAGAAAAAATCTTAAATGGGAAATGGGTTAAATAAAAGGAAAAATGTGATATTGTGTATAAGTGAAAGATACAAGGTTTAGTAACATACATAGATTAGTTGATTTACGTTTTTGGTAAGCCTTTCCAATCCTGCTTATTATTTAGCTATTTTCATTACATGCTATATGCCACACCTATTATTTAACGATTACAATTACTGGGTAACAGCTTATAAAAATCTTTATTGTTGTTTTCCTATATTTTCATTCATTCCGTTATTAAGTGCCAACCGCACTTGAAAAGTTTCATGCTCTACCAGGCAAAATGTCCGTCTTTCGGGTTTTATCTTTTTTTTTCGCTCCAACATCCAAAAGGTTTTATTCGATTAGCCTCAGAACTGAGAAACCAAATTTATAATATTTTTTCTTGTCCAAAAATTAACTTTTCGGATTAGAAATTTTGAAATCATTAAAATCCTGCTAAACGGTTTATATTTCAATACAATAAGTCTGCAAGTTGGCACTTCTTTATACCGCTTACCGGTCTATTATCTTTAAATCAGTACGCGTTAATTTGTTATCTGATCTTTCCTCAAAAGCTTAGCAAACCCATAAAAGAAAAGCAAACAACAAGGTACAGTGCAAAGCGAAATCGGTATCGCACTACTCCACTTCCATTTGGTTTCAGTTTCCTCCTCAGAAAAACTAACTAACTAACTCTGTGCTCACTACAATCTATGATGACTGGAAAGAAAGAAAAGAAGTATTGCAGATTCAGATTTGGTTTCCGCTCCCTTTATTACATTTTTCCAACACACATTTAATGTAGATCTTTCATTTTGATGATGACGTACATAATTCTTTATGATAAAAAAAACTTGACGGAAAAACATAAAAAATCTGGAAATTTTTTTTATTGAACTTTCCATTCTTATTATTGTTATGCATAAATGTATATTCTTCGTAGTCTCTGGTCTGCATCGTCATCATCATCATCTATGTCTCATTTTACTACCAACTAAAACTTACCAGAGTTTTTAAGTCATACTTTTACCTATTTACTTCTTTTGTTGGAACAGTATAACCAAACAAAAAGTCCACATATACAAGTTAATAGCTTGGCTTTTTTAGGATGTCTGAGATTTATCTAAAAAATATCTGAGTTTCTCACATGTTAT
Source organism: Entomobrya cf. arborea Gr-Col-00668 (assembly GCA_034699025.1). Lineage (NCBI taxonomy): Eukaryota > Metazoa > Arthropoda > Collembola > Entomobryomorpha > Entomobryidae > Entomobrya > Entomobrya cf. arborea Gr-Col-00668. The sequence continues at coordinate 2,608 of JAQIWN010000246.1, forward strand.
ACTACCATCACATTTTATGCGCTAGTTTGATCATGATAATGATGATGACGATGACGTAGGTTTCATAACAAACACGAACACGCATTTACCATGTTCACTTACCTTTAATATACACCATGTTTGTTGAAAGAATGCGTTTTTTCCCCTGTTGGCTTTTTCTCTTCTATAAAACACCCACTATTTTCGTCTTACAACCATTGTCGTTTTTTTGTTGTACCGTATTTAATTCTTGCATTTTTTTCTTTAGTTGTTGAGCTCTCAGCAGCAGCTCACCCAAATAGCAGATTGCTAAAAAAAACTGTTGGTAGAGAAAAAAAAAACATTTCATCCAACTAACTTTGTCTCTATTGTTACTACATTTTGCTATATATAAATTTCTCTTTTTTTCTCTCGATCGCCTCTTTTGATCTTGATTAAGCGTCAAGTCACTTTTTTCCCATGAAAAGGGGAAAAGGCAGGGAATAAGTATCATGATAGAGCGTAACTGATGGCTGATTTACCTTTCAAATGATTTTGCACGCAAAGAAACCTTTAGAAAAATATATGAAGTGGAGTGAACAGCGAGTAAAAAAAAGAAACTAATGGGAATGTAAGTAAACCAACGTATTTTTGTCTGCAAGTCTGGGATAGAAAACTTGGAGTAAAAAAGCTAGGAAATAAGTGGAAATGGATACACAATTTTTGCTTACATGCATGCAGTATGCATAACATGCAACTTCATTCTCTGGTAAAAAATATACAATTTAGTTGATATTACAGTATGTAAAAAAAATACATGATAGTAGTAGTAGCACCAACGGCATCAGCAGAAAAAAAAACACTTTTACTCGCCTCCTCCTTGTTCTCCTAAATGGGTAGCATGACAAGCGGAACACTGCTGTGAATGACTGGGTATACATTAACAGCTATTATGAACCTTCATATTTTTATCCATTCCCTTCAAGAAAGCAAGAAAAGAGACAGAAGGAGAAAGACGTGCACGGTATTAAATTGCATGGCGGTAGGTAAACAAAGTGTAACCATTGTGGTTTTATTGAATAATCACCTAAGTTGCTTTTAAGAAGATTTTAGGCCTTGTGAAATGACACAACGAAACGGGCCAAACATCGTTGCTTATGTACCTACACATTTTCATTGATAAGCATGTATAACATTTGTGTAAAAACTTCAATTGTCCTTAGTACTAGTGCTTCTCTGTATTAAATAACTGACCTACTTTAAAACGTTCTGTTAAATTGCTTCTATCAAAAAAATCAATCTAGACGAAAATCGTATACCGGTGTTTTCTTATAAAACTAGCCTAGTCTACATCTAAAACATGAAGTCTATGTTTTACCGAGCCAAAATGGTATTTTTTCTTCAGTAGGTTGCAATTTTTTGGCGCTTTCTATTATTCTTAATACATTCCCATTTGTCATTGGTGTCTAGAAGTGCCACACACACACACACTCACACATACACCGACTAAAAGAAATAATATGAATAGATTTTGAAGCGTAATCTAACAAATGCTGTAAAAAGGTAAGAGCAACTAGAAAAGAAAAAATGGCGCCTATAAATAATCAATAAATAAGTATTGGATATAATATCGATTTATCTCAATCATTTTTGATGATAGGATAACAATGTGTATTTTTATGCCGTGCATTTTATTATTATTACGATTCTCGACCAGGCCAACACATTTATCAGCAGGATACATATGAATATGTACATTATACGTACGCCTTTGGCGGCGTGCTACTCTGATGCAATCTTATATTAAGGGAATACTGTAGTATTATTATTAAGTTTTTCGAAGACGTACTTCTAAAATGTGAGGTTACGATGTATGACTTGTCTTTTTGTACGTATATCTTCCGTCTATCTCATACTTTCTCAGAAGCTGTTGAAAGTTTCACAAAACTTGCAGTGTCAATTGGATACGATATCTCAAATAAGTAGTTTTTTTTGCATTTGACATCTTGATGCTTCACAATGACCTTTTGCAGAAGAAAGATTGTATTTTTTGAGTACCTTTATTACAGTTCAAAGGGTCGTATTTATTACTCCTTTATAAAAATACTCAAGCACCTTTTTTAGAAAGAATGCATTGTTCGGTGAAATAAAGAAGACAAGAGGAAATATTGACAGCAATAGAATTAGAATAACAGTAACAACTGAAAATTTCAATATTAAATTCAAAAATTACTTACAGAATGCAAAGTGGGTTCAGACGTATATTTGTGGAATATGGATAAGACTCTTGCGTACTTCAAATACATTGTGTATAAATAAAAGGAATTTGTAAATTACTTAAGTCTTAATACGTACTTGCTTTCCTTGAACTATGCATCGTATGGGCGTATGTGACAATACATATTAATTGATTGTGAGCTAAATCCCTGAAATAAATATTGTTCTGTTTCTCGTATTTTTATATCTAATTAAAAACACAGTACAGTGCGGTGAATACGCCAACTTACATGTTCCTATGACCTTCATGTTTAGTTTTGCTTTTGTCCATTATTTCTATAATTTAATCATAACCAATAAACTCAAGAGTGATGTTTTCGTTTGGATTATTAAAAAGAAAGTTTGTTGTGTACCCAAGATAGTACGCACAATTTCATTCACTGTAAACTAATGCAAATATTAAAATTGCTGCTTTTACGTAAGTATGTGCTCTAAACAGATAACCAAGAAAGTTTATAAATGTACAAGTTGTTCTTTAACAAATTTCAAGATCGTCGAATAAACTGTAAACAATAGAAAAGTTTTTAAGTATTTATGTAATGTGCAGTTCTCTAATCAACTTTACCCTACCCACAACTTGCAAAAAGCAAAACCATTTAAATATTTCAATTATATTCAGCCGTTCCTCTTACTACATTATGAAAAACAAGTAAATAAATAACATTGGCATGCAAGAAACTCTGGTAAACAGAACTTCAGTGAAAAATAAAAGTATGAATAAATTTACTACAGCCTACAATAAAGCACAAAGTGGAGCGAATCCGCCCACTACCACAAAATCTTTCTTTGCATACTTTGTACAAAGCATACAAAGACATCGGATAGAAAAACATCCGAATTTAAATGCTTTCACAATTGCCATTTTTTCCCTCTCTTTCTTAAGCCGTACTCAGGTACATGCATTACCATATACAAAATTTTGACTGAAAAATTTGTTTCGTCACATTGAAACTCTTTTTTCATTTATTTTTCCTCATTTCTTTAATTCGACAAAGCATATCTACTTTGTTAGTACACGGCAGTAGCAAGAATTTTTTTTAGCATTAGCAATGAGAATTCAGTTTTTCGCTTTTCTTCCCACAAAGACGTTAGTTTTTATGCCAGGAAAAAAGTTATGTCAGTGTTTTTCATCAAAATCAAATTTGAATTCAAAGGTCGCGTGCTTCTCTTTTCTTTTTTCATCTGTTCCAACTTCTTCATCGTGTGCATGTGGTTTTTTTCCAACCAACTTATAGTTTTTCCCTTTGAAGTGTTTTGTGTACCTAAGCCTGTACTTACATATGAAGCATCTAGCATGTATGTCGACAAAATCACAATACAAACTTTTATAAGTTTCTCTCATTGATGAATATACATATGTCTGCATATATATATGCATTTATGTATAAAATATATTTGTGCTCTACTGGAAGTCGTAGAACGATGTTAAAAAAATAACAGTTTTTTCACATGTGCACGTACTTTATTTCCTTTCTCTTTTATTCTTGCTTTCACCAAAAAATAATAACAAACTTTGACTTGTAAAGAGAGCTTTTCGTAAACTGAGCGGTGTATATAGAGAAGCTTATTGGCAACCACAATAACCGTACATACGCAAGAAGTTGGTATCTACAATTTTTATTCCTTCTCACATTGTCGTTACAATTACCACAAATACACATAAGGCTTTAAAGAAAAAAATGTTTTATTTTGTGACCCCGCATGTCTTATATCAAAACTGTTTCACAGTTGTAAATAAAATGTAACGCAACATATATGCACATGTACGTTTGTACCTAATTACACTACTGCATTTTTTCTAAATTTAAATAAAACTATCACGAAAAAAGTGGAAATATGTAAAAGAAAAAAAATTTGCATTTTCAATTGAAAATAAAGTTTAATATTCTTTTTTGAGCTTTTTACAATCACGTCAATTTTTTAACAGTACAAAAATAAATATGTTGCAAAAATTGGAAATCTGGTCAATGAGCTGTGTATGAGTGAATGAAGCTGCCCACTGTGTGTTAGCATTGGAATTAATAGTAAAACTAATGGAAAGAAAGTAATACATAGACTACACCACCATCAGTCATGTTTCCTATCACGTGCTGCAATTAATAAAACTGTTACAGTTCCAACAACACTAATATGATAACTTGCCCACGAATACAAAAGTGAACAGTTGATAAGCAAAAGAAAATATTTTGTTATTTATTTATTCAGTTTTTTTCTCCTTTTGCTAAAAGGAGAGAGAAAAAATTGTCCGTAATAGTTCCACAATAAAGGAAATCACTTTTCCGACATTTTCTTTTTGTTTCATGAAAAAAAAATCGATGTGGTAAAAATATATCAGAGTATTGTATGTAGATGTACATAAGTTAAATAATATATATAGTAGAGTGCATTGTGGTGTAATATAATGTGCTCCAAGCACAAAACCACACACAGGAGTATGTAAGTAAGCAATACACAAAATTGAGGAAATATACAAAACAAAAAAAAAACACCGCTATTCCGATTTCATCAGTAAAGCAAACGGCATGAAGAAAAAAAAGAAGGAGAAAAAAATTATTGGCTTGGTTGGTTACATTATGAGCAGCAAAGGTGGTCATTTGCCATTCGATATTCCCCTTTACATTGCGTTGCTGGTGGTGGTGGTGTTTTTCTGTACTGTATACTGTTATGATGCCATGAATATGCTCACTTTACGTTGTGTTTGTACACATCAAAGTAAAAGCTTAAACCTTACACACAACAAGCATACCTTTTTATACAATACTTTTTTTGTGTACTATATTTTGCGGTTTCTAGTTTTATTGTTTGGTTTTACCCGGTGAAAAAATAAGGAGGAAAAAGGCGGAAAACAATGAAAACTTTCTTTTTTTCAACCGATTGCACCACTTTATGGCCGAGGAAATATGGGTCACATTTCGCAACAAAGTACATATAATGATCAAAATTAGCTATAAAAATGCTGAGATTCATGGGAAAAGTGAAAACTTGACAATACACTTTTCTTCAAAAACTGTCCGAACAATTTGCCATTTAGTAGAAATTATGCGCTTACAACTTATCTTTCGATTGTACCTAAAAAACAGGGTGTATATAGATAAGAGTAATTTGTACATCATGTATAACTATATGAATGTAGCATGTATGTGTGAAAAGCATTTTTTCAGTAGTTTTATAGCTTGTCCGTTGGCTCCCAGGTCTAGAGCCCTTTTTGTGTGTCCTCCTATCTAATACTACTTTGTTACGTACTTGTTAGCAGTTTCATTTGTATTGTATTTTTAATGCAGTAGTAGATTGTGTTGTGCTACATTAAATTTGGAAGCCCTCACTTCGCCAGCGTCGTCATACTCGTGTAAGGTTACAGACACAGTCATAAGCAGACGACATGCATGGCTCTCTTCTTCCGCACAAAGGTTACTATGAGAGAAAGTCAAGTAAAAATAGAGAGAGAGGAGAAAGCTTTCTGTAGGCCTCATTTGTGCTTTTCGTTCAGTTTGCTTTTCTTATGTGAACGATGCGTTGGCGGTTGAAATGGTTTTTATTATGTGGGTATATCCCATTTATATAGAAAGTAGACATATCTACGTTATGCATTCCATTGTATTGTGACAACTGCCAAGTTACTTCTTTTTTCATTTCCTTGAGCCAAGCTGCTTCTCCAACGTGGCTTTCTTTTGTTTGGACTTTCCCAGGAATTGATAAAGTAAAAGTCTTGCACAACATTGGCACAGCGGTTCGTTTGTTCACTGTGTATTTTATCCTCCCGGCTTTTTATTCAGTAAAGTTTACATTACACTCCTTATTAACATTAGAATTCACGGAAATGTAGAAATTTGGAAAATTCAGTTTGTAAATGATTGAAATGATTAGAGCTGAGAAAACGACTGTCTGGACGATATTGATGAGCTAAAAGCACATGATTTGGTCATACGCTTTGTTATATTCAGGAAAAAGACAATTATATAAGATAATGACAACACATAAATATGTAGACGAACAGGAAAAGGAAATCCGTTTTTGTTACAAAACGTTCCAAACTAACATTTGACAGTCTGCCTAAATAATTATTAATTATTTTTCATTTTTTCAGGTGGGGTGAACAACTTTCTTGGGAATGAGGATATCATCACCGGAAACAAAAGGAACCATGAGTTTTATGATGATATACAACTTGATAAATTTATTACCATTTTCACATTCGTGTCGTATACCAGAACCTGGAGCAAGAGAAATACCTACGCAAATGCAATCAGATGGCAGTAGTATTTCGTCAAATGGCCCCTCATTTTACTAAAGTTTCATCAAAACATGAATGATATTTTCAAGAAAAAATAACAGACAGCGGTCAAATTGCTTGAGAGTTTTTAACGATTTAAAATTAGGCATATATATTGGAAAGTGAAAGCAAGGTGCATATTTAGTTTCAAATTATCTTTATACATGTAATCACCACTGTCATCTATATAAATCTGGTAAGTAAATTTATATCGTAATAAGTATCCAGTTCATTGAACGTCGCATGTAGGTAGGCAGAATCGATCTCTTTTGTACCTAAAATATCACCACATCGGACCGGAAGAGAATATGGTGCTATTATGCATGTTGTTCATTAAAATAAAATACAATGAAACTTAAGTAAACACACAAGGACAAATTTTGTGCTGAATTATCTTTATTGACAAATGAATTCAGCATTTTCACCCTCCCTCTAAAAATGCAATATTTGACCCATTTTAGAAGAAAAGTGTAACGGTACTTATCAGACAAACAATATTATAGAAAGGGTAATAATATACCTACATAGTATGCATATTGTGGACGTTACATAGTCTTCTACAGTAATATATTATTTCAATATTGAATAACTATCATTAATATTTGCAGTGAAGTGTACAATAGTTTCACTATCATCATTGTAATCTTCCCACCCAGTAAAAAATGTTTATGTCAGTTCAATAGGAGTAGAAAATAACGAACGATGATATTATGATAATAATAATCAGAATGATAAAATTTTCTACAATAACTTATCATGGCCTCTGGTAACGGCGGCCTCCATTCTTATGTGAAACTCTGGCCAGCAACCACGCCCGAGATTGATACACGACTACAACCTATCATCTTTAGCTCACATTTCACACTTTATCGTAGGAAGTAATCTCAGAGATAAGTTATATTTTTTGTTCTACAAGTTCACAAAAGAAAAAAAAACAAAGATGCTGTCGAACTTGCAAAACGGACGAGGGATCACAATGAGGGGGCTGGCGATGTGGACATTTTTTCTTCTTCTTTACGGTAAGAAACTAACATTTGTTACCTCAATTAATCATTTGATTCCAAGGCATACAGTAAAAATTTGAGTTCAACGTAATGCTTAAAAATATAGCTTAGAACAAAATGGAAAGGTCATCGTACAGTTCATTCTAAAAATAATTTCTCGAAGTTAGCATTGAAAATCTTCTCCAAAAGTAACAATAAGCGGAGCATTAAATACTAATCACACTGGAATTTACACCTTTCCTTTACAAGTCATGGTTTACTGTAAAACAATTTATTTTTGCTATCGCTACTACATAAATTAAATTACTTTAAATACTCGTTGTTTCCCCTTTATTCTTCATAAAAACAATTTATGTTGTGACAAGAAAACTATAATAATCATCCTACCGCCAATTATTTCCATAATGTTAAGAAATGAATTGCACAATCCAAAGCTACTACGACTGCCAGTTCCCATGTGCAGAATCAAAGTTTAATACAACATTATCCTAAAATCCAGAGAACCATCGTTTCACGAGTTTATCGGACCTTGATTAATGAGATGAAAGTTTGTATAGTTGAGTAACCCTGGAAAGTTATTCGTTATTCTATGAAAAAACAAGCATTATCCAAGTACTTTCTTTTTTACGCATGCCAAACTCAAAGACTGTCACGGTTGATGGTGATTGTAGTTGAGCTTGAGCAGCAATTTGTGCATCAACGTGAGCTTAAATAGATACGCCAGGGTATCTAAATTTGTACCGTCGTGGTTTTTACTATCTACGTTACTTTGTTTGAACGACTTTTGTCTTTCTGTCATTATTAGTCATTCCGTTCAACACAATACTGACATGTAACAACAAACAAGTCAAATATTCTTTTTGCATGTGAGTTGTTAAGTGAGTTCATGATGTATCATCATTCATTTCATTGTCCTCTTCATAGTTAAGTTGAAAAATTACGACTTCCAGCCATTAACTTCCATCATATTTATGATTTCAATTTCAACAGTTATTATCTTTGTATCATATCAAATATAATTTTAATCCACATACGTTACATCCATAAAAGTATATCTGCTTCAATAAACATAATAAACTGAAATTGATGGCAGGTAATTCGTGAAATTGCGTAAAAAAATATTTGGTTTGTGGGCTAATGCAAATTTGTAGAAGAATACTAAAGCACAACGACTTGACTTTACTGTGTAAAAGTAATAAAATTGAGAGTAAGCTGATAATTCAAGCAAAAAAAGTATTATTTTTTATTACGGTTCAGAACGTTACCACCACAAATATTAGAATACTGGCATAACAGTCAACAACATCGACAATTGAGATTATAAAATGTCATACAATGGGCACATTTATACATGCTTTCATTACATTATGACTTGCATATACGACCATAATAATATTCGTTAGTGGGCTGGCGCCACTACAACCATCGTGTATTTATTAGAATGGATAAACCTCTCGAGCAATAATAATGATGATAACATAATGGCAAATAACGATTTTGTGGAAATGCTTTTGGAAATAGATCCATTTGCAGTGGTAAAATATGTATAAAGACTATTTTCTGTGAAAAGCAGCTATAGAAAAGCTTTTGAAAAAATGTGTGCTCTTATATCTAATATTCACTCTACCATTTAGATTATTTCCATGTTATAACCAATTGGCTAGCAATGAAATGTGCCACACGAACAAATGCCACGTCATCGTAGGTGAACATTTGCTTGTTTGATTGTTGGTTATACCAATAGTGTGGCGTAATAGGAAGATATAATACGTGCCTGGAAAACTAATATGTGTAGCTGTTTACACCAAAAGATGCAAAAATCCATTTTGATGTAAATATTTACTTTTCAAAATTACATAAAATGTAAGAAAAAAAACGAATTTAGAGAGGAATGCAGAAAAGTTTCTTTTTTTTGCACAGAAACAAAATGTTTGCAATGGAAAGTTTTACGGGTGTTGCTGCTACATATTTGTTGGCTTGCTGAGATGCTCCTCTTGTCTACATCTTGGTCTAGAATACTAAACCAAAGTTTAAAAAAACATGTCGACATGCAGAAAAAGAGCAGCATCAGTATGTGGCGAAAAGGTGTATAATGCTTACATTAAACTTCCACAACCAACTTTCTCCTTTCTTTAGTTCTACATCTACCTGACTTAAGTTTTTAGTCCTTCTCCTTCCTCGCCCTTCTCAACAAACAGTCAAAAGAACCAAGTTTTTTTTTCTTGGGAAGCAGAGTGAAACGTAGAGAGAGAGGAAGACGAAGTGGCAAAAAGGGTAACAAAAAAGTTGTTCAAAGCAAACGTGCAGACTTGTTAACTTAAAGCAATAAAAAAGAAGGAAGAGAAAAAAAGTGACTTGAAATGGATAAATTTCTTTTACATATTACCCTACCGAGAAAAGAAAATGTAGAGAATGAATGAATGCATAAATACATATTTTGCTTATTCTATACAATATTATACGTCAAAGAAGGAAAAAAAGAGAGTGTATGAGTGGGGGAAAGTGTCCCTTCCATTCCAACCTCTACCTTTCGATCACCTTTGTTTTCTCCCTTAAGTACTGTTGAAAAGTTGTACGGTATTTTACACTCAGTCAGTCCAATCCCGTACCACACAACAAACACATTTTCAAGTAGAAGTAGTTGAAAATGGTGTCTATAAATAATCACAAAATATGTGCATCACTCACATAAACAGCATCATCATCACACACATTCACAAATACGTAAACTTTAACAGCAAACTTGTGTAAAAAACATGTTTGTTTTACACTATCGCTGCCTCAAAGGATATTTCTTTATAAAGTGAAATTTAAAGTGATGTAATGTAATGCTCTTTTGAAACAGACGAAAGAAAACGTCGTCGTCTTGCTGTGACGTGAAAGGGTATGATTTTTTTACATGTGCATAGATAATAATAATATGTAGTCATAATAATATCACTATTGCTAGGGACGGACGGAACAAAAAGAGGAGCGGCGAAGACCGACCGAAGAAAGCACTGACACTTAAGCTCTTTATGGTATAAAACCATCCAGGCATCATTGTTGTCAACATGGACACGTTTTTAAAGTGCAATAAGTTGCAAGTTAACTTACTTTTCCGCGTGTGTGTCTTTGCTACACTTCACGAACTACATTTTTCAGAAAGTTGCCTCCTTCGCTATTGCTTTGTTAAATAAAAAGTTGTAAGAAAAAAGAGGGAATGTTTCAAGAGAATATTATTTCTACCCGGGCAAAAATATGATGAAGCAGCAGGCAGTAGTGCATGCTGTATGATTATTGCTAATATTGTTGCCTGTTTTGTATGTAGGCACATCTATGATATGATATTATATAAATGGATAAGTGGTTGAATATCAGTTCGTGTTATGTGCAGCTTTATTTATACATTTTTCATGCAGTCGCCTGGAAACAGTGTTGGGTAGATGGTGTAGATGCATTTGAAAAAAATTGTTAATCTTAATTTTCACATAAGTTTTGAAAATAAAATAAATTTTTTAAAGTAGGCCTGAAAAATAAATCTAAGGATGAAATTAAACGTTATAAGTAGTATTGTTATTTAACTAACAGCTTAGTTAACAAAATTTATCCATATGAAGCAGTACAGTTTTATCCTAGAGCTTGCATTGTAAAGTTTTACCTTTGGTCCTGATATTTATCTTGCAATTTTTGCATACTGTTTTTTTTTGCATTGGTGGTGGAGTTTAGTATAGGCTAAAGCCATCGGATGAATGTCAAAATCCCCAACTCTGAATACCAATATCATTACTATGATATCCCCCACTTTCAAAAATAAGAAGACGTGGTCTTATTCCTTCTTGTCTTTTTCGTCTACTTTTTCTGTCCCTCGTTCTTCATATTTCACAGCCAAGCAACAGCGAACACTTACACGACTAACAATAAAGTTAAGCATAATAATCGTAGTAATAATAATAACGGAGGACAATCTCAACTTTCCATTTTAGTGACGCGTCTTTTTTCCCAAGTGACTTCTTCATGAGCTTTCAAGGAGGAATGAGAGAAGTAGGACTGAAATGAGAAGAGAAAAAATGCAGGCGATGGCGACAAGCAACAGCATATCATGAAAAAAGGAGAATTAGGCAAAAAGGAAAGGAGAGACAGACAGAAAGAATATAAAGCCATAACAATTAGAAAAACTTTCCACACTACTTTATTTCTTACAACTTGACGCTACTTTTCGGTGCATAGTACTGTGACAAATTTTCTTTCAGTTGAAAAAATATCTTATCAAGTACACGTGCAGGCATGCACAAAAAATACATGTGAGCCACTCGGCTAATGCATTGCAAAGAATTTTTACTCTTTTGGATTCTTTTGTACATTAAAAAGTCGACACCCTTTTTTACTCTTTCAGCTTATTACGAAAAAATTACAAGTTATGCAGAGTTATTCCCAATGAGTGTTAACGTTCAGTCAGTGTGCAGTTTTAGTATTACTTTTCTACTTTTTTATGACATGAAGAGCATCATTATCATTAGAACTCCATTTACCAAAAAATATGAAGAATATTATAGCATATGCATATAATATTCACTTTTAGCAGTAATTTTTAAAAGGTAAAAAAGCCAAGGGCAAATGTTGTTCAGAACCATTTACTTCAACATTCTAAAACTGTACTTGTCTCTTCCAGAATTTTTCCAAGTGATGTCCATAATTTTCATTTCGTTATAAACATTAATTATGACCAAGTCGAGCGTAAATACAGCGTTGGCATTGACACACATATTTTTTGTACACTTCATCTGACAAAACTTCACCTTGCTACACTTTTGTTTAGCTCAAAAAGGACATCAATTTATCTGAATAGTGTTGCTTGCATAATAATAATCTTTTACCTAAGTGAACGTGAACATTATGAATAGTTAGCAGTAAAGGTAAACCTTGAACAATTAGAACGACGCCAGAGTAAACTATAAAAATAACAGAAAACTGACATTTCTTAAAAAATATGCCCACTCTGAGTAAAAGTTACGTAATTTTTCATAACATATCTCAGGAAATAAACTTATTTTTGTTTATATCCTAAACGTCTTATTGTCTTTCATCCGATTAGTCAAACAAATATATCTTCTAGTTAATTATTTCCCATTGACAGTTTTAATGATATAGTGTGTACGTCATAATAGGAAGGATATACTTACGTTGTTTGTACCCAGAAAACAGTCGTCGCATGGTCGCACGATAAACTGGTTTAGTCAATCGGGCATCGCGGCGTCGTTTTCATGATAATTAATACTTGTACCCACGCATTTGTTTATGTAAAACCATCGCATTTTCGTATTTGTATGCTTGAAATCCTATTACATTTAATACACATGTCGAGGAGCTATAATGATATTTGTTATTAACCCTCGTTTTAAGTAGACCCCATTATTAATATATTAAAAACCCAAAATTATTGATTTGGGAATGTTAAAATAATTTTGGAACGCTCATAATCTTTTCTGCTCTGCTCTCTTAGGATTACCACACAATAACTAGTACACCTTGCGTTATGGGAAGTTGTTTTCTTTACCTTTAACGCACTTCCCTTTTCTTTTTTTCATTTCAGATGGAAGAAAATTCTTTGCATTTGTTATTATGCGTAGGCTTATTAAAAATTATAAACTGCTCAGGTAGAAAAATACTTTTGTTTTACCGTTTATGTGGATGCCACACAAGGAAATCGAAGTTGTGTAAACCGAATAGACCATATATTTTATTTATTACTTCTTTCACAATGCTGATGATAGTGAAAGCAAATTGAATTTAGAGAATATGTACATTATGTATAATGATATTACATTGCGTTAGATATGTGTATGTAGTAAAATAATGATTTCACCTTTCATATTAAAAGACATGATGGATTGCCATTTCTTTATCTTGCTCAAAATAAAAAAGACAAATCATCCTTTTAAAAATATTTATTCGTTTTACTCAAAGAAGGAGCACAGAACCTACTAAACAAAAGTAAATTCCACTGTAGGTTCATGATCGAACAAAATTGGCTCTTTTATTATTGACGATAACATAACATAAAGTACAAACATGCCACAACATTAACATTATCTAGAATATAAATTCTTATTAGTTCGCACAATTTATGTGAGTGTGCATAGTTAATGAAATGTATTTACCTAGAAAAGAAATTCAATTTTTTAATAATATTACTAAGGTAGGACACCAATCTCAAAGTCAAGATAAGAAGTCAAATAAATGTGCTTAAATGTAAACATCCATTTTATATTTTTTCTATTAAATTCATGAGTTTAACATTTTAATTTCATTACCATTACCAAATTTCTTATAACATCACGTTATATGACAATGAGCAAATATGTACACAGAAGTGGTTCTCTATTTACGTTGAAGTACAATAGCAAAACAAAACTAGACATGGGCGAGAATCGACGTAACGGTTTTTGGGAATTCCCAACAGAAAAGCCAGTAAAAATAAAAAGGTATTTAAGTAAAGTACATGGAAAAGGAAGCACACGATCGAGCAGCATAAATAATATAATGTACGTGTGTACATATACATGTATACATGAATGTGTATGTATTTTCTACCTGTATTGATACTGTGTTGTAATGTTATGCATATATACTTATTGGTGTACCATCATCAGCAGCCGGAAAAAAGATGAGGCATTGTCGTAATAAAATATTATTTACGATGACTTTGCGATATAAGTTAGTAGAGCTGTATGTTTTTTTATTCTTGGAATGAAGTAGGTACATGCATATTCCTACAGTTATTGGGCGTGAGGAGAAAGCGACCTATATTTTATCGGTTTTCACTTGAGTCAAGTCATGAGTTAGGGGGATGTGCCTGCACGTCAAACGGGCGTTGCGTGGTTCATTGGAAAGGAGCCCGACTGATGATGCAATTAAGCCTGTAATTACTGTTTAAAAAGTGGTAACCCTGTTTATATGCATTTCACGAGGGTACACAGTTTAAGTCAATTGCTGAAATATCAAGAAAACATACTTATTGTGAACACATTAAGAGTTGTCTATATTTGTAAGCATGAAATAATAATAAAAGAATACATTTATATGTTGTAAAGAGACAGAGACTCATTGTAACCGCACAATTGTCCAATTCAAGGACATGCCTCCATTTCAATTTTGTGTTTTCACTTCACATCATGTCACACTTATCATTTATGTTATTTGAGGAAGGGAAATGTTTTGTCTAAACGGTCTGCTACATTTTTGTATGTATGTAAACATGCTATAAAGTTGATACAAATTGGTGTCTTAAATCATTATTGTAAGCATGTATGTCTACCGGGAGAAAAGGAAAGAGCGTATAAAAGGGGAAAAAAACTTAAGCCAAGCCAATAAAAGGAAACAAGACAGTAAGTGTATAGAAGCAAGCACAAATGTGCACGTTTCGAGCATGTAGATATATATACATTGGACATTGTTGGTGGTGTGTAAGCATTTTTCAAGTGAGTCCACCGGAAGAGGAGTAAAAGTGGAATTGCTTTCGCTCCTCTTACTGCTCGCTCTTTCCCGCTTGTTACATGCACGACAACTGCGAAGACGACGAGCGAAACAGTGGGACACGCTACCATCGTTCTCATCGCCATTCTGGCTTCCTTTCTGTTAAGAACAGTCTAAACAACGTAGCAGGTGAAAGACAGAAAATTTGTGTAGCTAAATGAATGTACAAAAGAGAAAAGGTTGCTTGAAGCAGGAGCAGAGAAAAGCGACGAGTAAAAAGCAGTTGAGAGGAAAGAGGAAAATGACTGTAATGAATTGAGCCACGAAAATGCCATCTCCTTGAGGCTTCCACCAAAAACAAGGGCACAAATGCTACAAGCACAGCTTTAGCAGAGACACAACCACTTACAAGTTTAAACACAGCAAAAAAGGCAAAAAATGTAGACAAACAACCTGCACATGCTGCTTACCCAAACACACACGCGGTTATAGTTGATTTACTTATGGTTTCCCAAGAAACAAAATGTACAGTCGATCTATGTTGGTCGTACCGCTGCCATTTTCCATCTACTTTTTTAAAAATCGTTTTGAAATTCTAAAAATACACTTATCGAGTCTCTACTTTTTTCTATTTCATCTTGTTTTTTTCTTGAAATACTTGGAACTTTCACTGTTTAACATACAATAAACGGGATAGAAAAGAAAAAAATAGTTTATATATCTATTATAAGACTTACATACATGGCATGTCTGCATTTATGTAAGTGGCACACTGTGAAATTTTCAAGGCATTTTGTCCGGGAGCATGATGGAAAGAGAGAAAGAAAAACTCATCTAAACCAATCCAATGGGGGAAACATCATTTCTCTTCCTGTCGTCACTACATTTCCATTTCCCCGTTAACTTTCCAAAGATACAGAAATTTTTCACCATAACATATATTCAATGAGATTTGCTTCTTTAGGTCCGTTGTTTGTCTATTAACATAAAAACTGTGTATTTTTCTCCTACAAAAACACAAAAGTTCCAAGAAACCATCCCATTTATCTAGACATGTATGCATGAATACATGCGTCATATGTCATTTGCCTTGGTGACGGATGTTGAGGGAATGATGAGGATAGTAAACGTGAAAGACAATTTTTGTTGTTTTATGGATACTTACGATCACCAGTTCATAACACACGTTTGTAGATCAAGGAGTTCCATTCTCATTTCTAAGGTGAGGTATTGGTATATCATGTAGGTATTCAATATTGCCGATTCTGTTACTCAGCCAAATGCTCTGGACCAAATTATTTGGTGGGTGCCGTTGGCACAAAATTCCATTACGAAAGGATTTCCATTGACTGTCAGTCAGAGAAAGTGTGCAATCAAGTATGCATGATCTCCTTTTTCTATAAAAATATCTGTACAGCTAAATTGCATGGAAATGCAAACGTTTTTCCTTCTTCTAAATAAGGCCCTGTCGCAATGTAAAGGTGCTGACATTTCCTAATGTCATTCTGTCCATTTTTTTGTAAAAAAAGAAAAGTGTCAAAGTAAATTTTCAGAATGAAACTAATAAGCTGAAAATTGTAAATTGGTCTCTGCTCACTGCCATTTATGCATAAAATCAAGCCATTTCGTTTTAAAATAGCTAATGCCAATCCTATTCATCATTGTATAGTCATAATTTTGTTAAAACCTGCAGCAAATTAGCCCACCGAACGTCAAAATTGATATTTTTCAGCTTTTTAGTCCATGTGTCAAAAATAAATATGATTTCTTTTTGACACATGGCAAACTATGAAAGTTTACGATCTTTCTACAAATAAATATTTTCGTTTGTATCAATGTTCACATTTTACGTTCAGAATTATAAACATGAGAGTACACAATTGATGTCCAACTGAAGATACAACACCAGTCAGTGTTTTAGTGCTAGTCTGTGTCTGTCTGTTGTATATATTAATAATAATTTAACCGAGATGGACAAGAGCAGACGACGGAAGTTAGCAGTAGGGAGCATAATATAGAATGTTGCTGAATGTGAACACAATTCGCTGTCGTCATCATCGTTGACGGTGTAAAAGTACATGAACCATGCCAAATAATTCACAAAAATAACATACTGTGCAAATTATAGCTTTTATTGTTGCTGTTGTCGTTGTATAAGGAGAAGCTGTGATGTGGTGCCTCAAGAGAAAAAAAGCTCGAGGAAAAGCACTGACCGACATAAATATGTTGTAAATTTATTTCTACAAACTTATTTTTGGAGGAGCCATTCTTACATGATTTTTCTACGTAATTCGTGGGTGCATTATGTTGCACGTATTTATATTCATGTAAGCATGTGCTGTGTGTGAGAAATAAAAAGAAAAACACTTCGGCTCTCACTCATGTGGTCTTTTCTTTATGCTGTCAAACATAAACCAATCATTTTGAAATCTCTCGCAGGGGTCGGTCGGTCGTCGGCTATTTTCTACTATTAATGTATTACACTTTATTTTTTAAGACTAACAGCAGAAGCCAGAAAATAGCATAAATAAGTTTCATTGGGAAAATTCAAGGTGAAAGCATGAGCACAAAAATGGTAAATACATGGCTGTTGTATCGGGTAGTAAATACAACCGCCAACACCAACACCAACACCATCGCCACCACCACAATCACGAGTAGTAGAAGTAGTGGTGCTGCTACTGTCGAAATGTTGTACAATAACATTACTTGGGTTACTTTTTCTTGGCCAGTGTAAAGTCACGTCATATCCCAGCAGGGTAGCAGTATAATGCCTACTTGCAGACCTCTTTTCTTCCCACTCAGACTCCAAAAGTTTTCTTTTTCACCCGCCAAGTGAAAGCTATTGAAAAATAGAGGGAAAATGAGGAGACAACCTCACAAGCAAAGGCGAAGACAAAGCAAAACTTACTAGTAAAAAATGGCTTAAAGAGCTACAATTCATATACAACTTTATTATAAGAGTTACAATATAGTTATGCATCATGTTATCATGTAAATGTACTGCTGGTTGCTGGCGAGTATGCCTATATATGACACAAACAATCCAAATAAAAAATAAAATGGTTTTTGTTGTTGGTAGCTTTCCCTTTTCTTTGCTCCCACTGTCCAGAATATATAATACCAATAATAATGACGTCGAACAAGTAGGAAAGTCTAGTGAGGAGGAGGAGGAACAGAATAAACCGTGCCTTTTCTTGAAGCAGAAGAAAATGGAAAATAAAAAAATTAAGAGGTGGAAGCTACTTTTATCATTTAATGAAGAACAATTTTCAGGTCCACTTGAGCAACAAAAGAAGAAGAGGAAGACCAAGAAAATAATAAAAATGAATAGTTAGTGGTTAGGCACACATAGAAGAAAAGGAGGTACTTCAACGCCAGCAACAACAGGAGCTGCAGAGGAACAAACAACAATGAGTATTAATGCTGTTGTTGCTTGCTGCCAGCTTGATTTTTTGGGTTAACCCATATATCGTAAAACTGCTTTTTGTAATATTTAATGGAGACCTCTTCAGTAAACATGAGTGAAAGCCTCTCTCTTTCTCTTTGCTCCTGCTGTTAGTTTTTTTGTGGTTTATCCTTGTATGTTAATAAGACGAAATGAACAGTCAGTTGTCTGTTTTTATGTATTTTTATTAATATTTAATTCATATTTCGTGTGTGTGTGTTCTCGTTTTTACTCTAGTTCTCCTCATATCCCCATCATAATCATCTTGTTAGGCGAGAAGGGATACTACTCCACAAAATGAAAGGATGAGCAGAACCAAAAAAAAGTTTACTTACATCATGTTTTTCATCCTCATCAAGTCATGTATGTAGAAGACGAGGTAATTGCTCACGTAAAAACACTGGTAAATTGAGATGTAATGTAGACAGGCATCACAAGTAGAACAACAAGAGTAGCAGTGGTAAGCATCAGAAAAAATAGGACTTTACAGAGTAAGGTGTCCATACTACTTTCTCCCTGTCTGCGTGCTAACCATCAAGTCTGCCTGTAGACTGTAGATGTGTGTCTCTGGGAATGTAAATGAATGCTCATTTATTCTCAAGGGTTTTATTTAACAACAAGAAGAAAAACATGCATGCAATAATGGATGGAGGGAAAACCTGCTTCTCGTTTTTCTTTTGTGAAAGGTGGAAAATACAAAGTTTATTTTTAAGTATTGTGCTTGATCTAGTTGTTGTTTTTACTATTATATTTATAAGCAAAGAGTAGTAGCAGCAGAAGAAGAAGTATTCAAGCAATAAAAAGTGAACAAACAACAACAACTACTTCAAAATGGGTATGTGTGCAGTAGTTTAGATGTAATAAATGTATGGTAACGCCATGTGTAACACTTTCCTCCTCACTCTTTTTTGGGAAAGAGTCAGTAACTTTAAGTTGTTTTCGTTAGACTTCTTGGCGTGTACACATTATATCAGTTTTCCCTTAAAACCAACATGTAGCCACCACAGTAGTAGCAAGTAGTATCAGTCGTCGTTTTTTTTAAGGAAGTTGCCGTTGATAATACGTGAGTACAACGGCATAAGCAGTCCTGCTGCTGCTTTGGAGCTTTTGCAACGAGTGCCGCAGTTATACTAATTAAAAATGCTAAGATGTTTCATTACTTGGTGGTTTCTATTCCGCTCGAAACTCTGAAAACATGAAAATCTTACCGCAACAACCGTCATCATCATCACCACCATCAGCACTCACACAACATGATTTAACATAACGTGGCAGCATCTAGTAAAAAAAACTAGGTAGGGGTCGAGCAGTACTCCAGAGAGAAATGGGAACACGAAGGAGAAAGTCGAGTGCAAAAGAAGGCAATTTCAACAGTTTGAATGTGGATGTGAAAGAAGGATAGCAACTAAATGTATGTAGAAGTATGGAAAAATGTAAATGGGCTATCGTTGGTTTTGAAGGCTATCGCAGCAAGTCTGCAGTGTTTAGATGTGGGTAAATATATGCATTCAATTTCGAACCACGTTTTAAACCTCAGGGATTCATTGGTCAGATGGAGAGATGAATTTCCAACTTTGCCCTAAATTGTCCAACTTATTTGGCAGATGCAAAAATTTCCGAGAAAAAACACAAAAACACTCACACACAACTTTCTTGCTTTCCTCTCCTTAAAATGGGGAAGGGAGAAGAAATGTGAAGTGATCCGAAAAATTTGTATAATGTGCTTACTAAAATGGCAGGAAATTCTGCACACATAAAACACACCATCATCCCAAGCAAATACCTATGAGATGGAATTCATCATTTATATAATTTACATGCGTGTATTTTTTGACGTATCATGTAAGCACATCGTTGGCAACCCACTTTTTTTCTCATGATTTCCCAAATTTGTTCCAAGAGAAAGAGAGAAAGATCATAACAGTTATGTTTTTGGTTCAAGGATAAGTAAGACGTTAACACAAAAAAATCTACTGTTGTTGGTACTCAGCCTTGATTATGTATGAATGTATGTAAGTTTTAAAATTATATTTTAAAGCCTCCATCAGTTTTACTATTTCCTCTCCTCTACCTCTCCATATGTCACTACCACTGCTGTTTCCGAAGATTGATCCAACCAACTATGTACATACTTATTTATGGGTATCTACATGGCGATTGTAATGGAAGGAGGCTAGAATCCAATAAAAGAGCTCATCAAATTTAAAGAGCGGCCGGCTATGCAGCTGTGCTTCGACCATTTTATTAGTCATTGATACAACACTTTACTCTTGTGTTTTAGCTAGTTTTTTTGGTACGGGCTTATGTTTGGTTAGGGATATAATAGGAAGTTTGAGATTAAACCCTTTTTTACAGCGTCTTACATGTGCATGTGTGGGTGTTGATGATGTAACAACGCGGTAGTATAGGTATTGCTATTGGCTTGATTTGATATACAAAATAGCTCTAGGCCCTCACACAGAGAACCTGCAGTACAAAATGATTCATCTATTTTTCAATTCCGTTTGATATCCTCAAGTTAAATTGATGTTGTGCCATTTTGAAGAATGAGCGTGTGTGTGGCAAATGAATGGTTTAATTTAAAAGAACAACCTTGTAACCTCAACATGCTCACCACAGAAATACCAACAGAGAAACTATAAATACTATACTATCACACGCTACATATATACATAATACATGTAGCACCTTGCAACTGCCAGTGGATACGTACAAAAGTGTCAGTTGGGAATTGGGATTAAACTAAAAACTACTTAAGTAGGTAGACCATGTGATAAACCCTTTATTTTTAAATTTTTAATGTTCATTCACCGCTACTACGGAAAAGTAAAAAAGAACATATTAGAAGCTAAATAGCTCAGTGTAATGTTTCTACCGCTTAGAATTTATGGCTAAAGTCTCAAGAAAAAAGGTGATGGAAGGAGCAATAAGGAAAAACATTAAATTTTCTTGGTAACCATTAAAACACCTTTATTGACAGCGTGTCTTTAAAAAAATACTGTTTTTTTCTCAATTTTCTTGTATAGATATGTACATAGATAGGTATGCATGCACGCAGTCACAAAACAACTATTAGTTCTTTTGCTTGATAATGTTTACTTGCATGCAATTCATTTGATGTTAAAATGCACACATCATCGCCATTATCATTATGGTATTACCCAGGGAAGATTAGAGTAAAACTTCAACATCACTATTTCTCCACACATTTCAGCAATTTTCCTCTGAAACTCTTTCGAATGCTGCCATTTTGAGCCTGAATATTTAACACAATTCTCCTCCCCCTTTTACGCGAAGGATACTTCAATGATGATAAAAGTGAAGGTTATCCATGAACACAACAAACATTTGTAACTACCTACATAATACTATTAGTATAATACATTACACCAAACAACCTTAAATGTTTTCCTTCCCATTTATGCACGTAAATACTCCATTACCGTTATTATTACTCAGGAGAAACAGCAGTACAAGTGGTTTTTTTACTCACTTTATCCACCGTTTCTCCTCCACCACATCACTTTGTGTCCCATGTTCCCTTGTGAAAACCAAGTCAGTCATACCAACATTGAATTTGCATGCTACAAAGGCACCTTACCTAACTCAGTAGTTACATTTATGTTGGCAATGGTGGCTGTACCGATTGCTGTATATTCATCCTATGTCCTAATGTGCTTGTAATAAACATCAACATTTGTTAAGATCAACACGAAGTAATAATTAACTGTGTCATTTTACTATTACGTCTCGTAACCTTTATGCTATTGGATTTGATTTGCTGATTTAAAAAAAATAGTCATGATTTACACGTTCCACCTGTGTGAAAACTGGAAACACAATATAAAGTTCGAGGTTATACATACATTTACATGCAAATGATATGGAGTATGTCTCATTTGTTATATTATGTGTATATTAAGAGTACAAAGAGCTTGGCTTTTATAAAAAAGGAGTGTACCTGGTTGGTTGGTGCACGGATTGCATGTCGGATCTGTTACCGGTTCGAACAAATCACGGGGAAAAACCCTTGCGCGATATGCCATTGTAAATTAATGCTCGCATTTATTTATTTCTTATTTTTCCCAGTACAACAACACCAGCAATGCGGACTGGTAAAGAGAAATAGATGTGTATAAACAGCAATGGGCACCCCGATCACTTTCATCGCGATATTATTACAGCGACATAGAAAACGAAAGAGCTATAGAAACGACAAGACGTATTACATGTACCACAAATATATATGACAAGAGCTGCTGCTGGCGCTTTTTCCAAGAGATGACAGCAGACACAATATCCATTACTCATTTTCTCGATACATGGACATTTTCTCATAGAGTGGCATGCGACGATGGTGATGGCGTATGCATACATGGCCTGGGAAATAGTAAAAGTGGAGGGGTTTGTGTATATATATATATATTATATAAACATGCATTGTATCCTTGGATACACACTTGGTATATTGTATTCATCTTTTTTGTTCTTTGCTTCTTCCTGACAATGATAATGGAAGCGTGAAAGTTTCATTATATAAACATATCAATCAACTCCGGAACAATATTATATGCATTGTATACACTTGCATACACACAAACCCACACTGGGCATACCTATTTTACTAACACGACGAAGAAGTACTACATGCTCTAGTATTACAATACCTTTTCCAACAACAACCCACTTTTCACGTTAAGTTGCTTTCAAAAAAGGAAACTCATTGTTGTTGTCGTTGTCGTCATCGTTGTTATTATAGTGGTAGTCGTCGTTGTCGTGCTGTTTGAGGTATTACTATAGCTGTAGTGGGGGAGAAAGAGGAAAACTGTATGGTTTACTTTTGTATTCTGAAAAAAAGTAGAAGAGAAAAGGATATTTGTTTGTACAATATACTGTTTATTTATTGTACACTCCTCACTTTCACCGTGTTTGTTGTTTAAGTATTTCTTATATTTCTCCACTTTTCTTTTGCATAATTATATGCAACATCGATTCCGGAAACGGTATCCCACTTTGCTTTTCTTTTTGAAACATATCAACAATATTGATGTTATTTTAACAATGTTTGCATTCTCTTCTCTTACAACTTAGCGACAACTTATAAATAGAAACGGTCATTCTTTTTGCGTCAATTTTGCTTTGATGGTTAGTGAGAGAAAAAAATATTAGATGGCTTTATTTTTGGAAAAAAATAGACGAATTTTTGTAGGATTTAAGATGAGTAGATGTTGTAAATGAGTGTAAGGTATGTCAAGTAAAGAGAAACCCAATAAATGCATGACCGTCGTCTTCGCTTGGATATTTAAAAACTTACAATGGGTATGCACTTTAGAAAGACATTTGTTCAAATAGAAAAGCATTCGGATTATTATTTTTGTAACGATTATAATAACATAATTTTGATGATAATATGATGAGACCATTTTCTGTGTGTATGAATGACTTGATCTGGTTATGTGACTAAATACAGGAATGCATTTATTGTAGCAGGCCATGAGCGAAAGCAAAAATGTATGGAAATGTAGTAAATATAGTAGCCGCAGTGTTGTGGTTGCTGCGGGCATACTATTTACGATAATGGCGCAGAAGGAAAACATTATTTCAAGTTTAATTTTTGAGATGTTTTTATAAAAAGTTTTTTTTTTTCTCTAGTTACCAAAATTTACTATTAAAATGCAGGCATTTCAGTGAAAAGCACTGTTTGTGCAGAAAAATGTTTCATGTACATATGCTGCACGGGTAACCGCCACCACAGTACTAATAAGCCACCAATTCTCAAACCATGTATATTTTTTCAGTTTTCTCATGAATAGGTTATCCTTTGAAAAAGAACGCTGCGTTCTGATGAGTTTTGATGCTGAGAGAAATATAAAAGCAGAAGTTATACGCTCACTCCTGAGATTTTCTCTTGATGTTGCTGATGATAAACCAAATCATCCAACTATACTCATCTCTTCTACTTTTTTTTGTGAAAAAAAAATAACTCTAAAATGTTGTTTCAACATCATCGTGGCAATAGCGCTTTCTTCTTTATTCCTCTTTTGTCTCTTTGTGTGCATGTGAGTGTGTAAAACTGCGTAGCTAGTTAGGCACATAGCTTGTTCTCTATTTAAAGACTGAAGTATTCATGGTTCACTATATTTCCTTGTTCATGCCTTGACTTGACATGTCGTTTACCTACCTAAAAGCATTGAAAATATACAATGTCAGAATTTACTTTTTTTCTCTTTCCTTTGAATGATTGAATGTGCAATGGAGTGGTAGACTGTGACAGGCTTGTGAAGAGGAAACGAGCGAGAGGCATTTTACGACCCTGACGATGATGATGACGATGACTAGGATGATGTCTGATGTGCTATTCATTCACTCAGACAGAGAAAGAGATGAAAGACTAAGCTGGCTAAACCCCCTGATTTTCATCGTGGGTCCAAAAGTCCAACATTCAACTTCAGTTTTTAACCAGCATGCCATACAAGTCGTTATCCCTCTCTTCCGCTCATCATCCAAGTATCTCAAGTTTGAAAATGTACGCTAATTTGAGAGAGCAAAAAAAAGAACTCTGAATAAAAAAGTACACGTGGTACACAGCATAGTACAACCTGTCTAGATAATCTTATCGTCATAATAGTCGTCGGCCTCGCCCTCGCTAACAAGAGTTTGAACAACTTGCTATTTCAAGAATAAAATCACACCAAAAAATAAAGCAACTATGCTGCAATTTGATTGTGTGCATAGCAAAAAAACGGATGATGATGCTTTCTCCTTTTTTGATGATGTGCTTCTTGCTACTTATTTTTCATGTAAAAAATGTATTTACGTTTGTCTGCTGTGCAACAAAAAATGGATAAAATGATGTGTAGCATGATATGCGTCGTAAAACAGAGAGTACTCATTTTACTACTTACTCATTTTGATACAAAAATAAAATACTTTATATTCTTACTAGTATACTATACAACTACCTAACAAACTTTACGAAGGAAGTAGGATGATACACAGGGAGGAAGGAGGAGGATGAGGAAGTACATTTTCTCGTCACTCTGTAATAATACACACTAGTCATGAGAGCATTATGTAGTTTATTATGTATCATCCGGGAAGAAATTTACGTGTAGTAAAAAAAACTTGCTATAACGCTACAAAAAAATCTTTTGCCCTGGTGGTAGAGTGTGTTTGTGCTTGTTTCAGATATAAACACACTTGACTAGGTCCACCAACAAAACACAAGACGCACTAAGACAAAAAAGAGAAAAGTGAATGATTTACAACCTGGTACACTTAGTTATACTGACTCGTACATATGTACATATGTATGTTATTACAAAGTCACAGATGTACAGAGAGAAAGGGATCGGTAGTAGTAGTGGTGTGAGCATCCAGGTTAAACTATTTCTTTCTCTGTCTCTGTATTCCAGGAAGAGAATAACAAAGATGGAAATTGAGAGAGTGCAGTATTTTCATGCAAGCATTACTACAAACACTATCTAGCATTATGGTAAAGTTATTCTATATTTGTTGGTGTACTCTATGATTGTATGAATGTTTTACATGCATAGTATATCTGTTTGGAAGAAAGAGAAATAAGTACGTAATGTGTACGTATTATTTTTTTTTTGGTACGTTTCGTTTCATGATGGGAAATCTCAAATGCAACATTCATTTCTTCTTCTTCTCACAAGGAGCCCTTCTGAAGTGTGAGTTCGATCAGAGAAAACCAAGAGTGCATTCTAAGACAGTTTTTACCGTAGATTACGATTCCGGGACATTTTGCTGTAAAATCCATATTCAGGTCTTGTCGCGCTGCATTGTTTACTCTGATGGTGGATACAACTGCCTTGAAATATTCGAATCCAATATGAGTATAAAATATTAGCTCAATTTTTATTCAATATTTACTCTTAAAACGTAATTTTAGTTGATTTTGGTCTCTTATCATCAAAAAATACGACTTTCGTTCATAATAATCCGCCAAACAAGATACCAAAAAACCTTAAAAGGCGTTTGTAGCTACGTTAATAATGCAAGAACTGAAAGTAATTTTTACACCAAAATCTTTTCGGAATCGTAATCGACGGTAAAAACTGTCTTTGAATCCACTCTTGGTTTTGTCTGATCGAACTCACACTTCGGAAGGGTTCCTTGTCAGTTACTTTTTTTTCTTTTCTTTCATTTCAACAGCTTTTGAATTCCCAACTTTTGAAACTCGTGACCGCACGCAGCAGACTTATTGTGATGCGGAAACTACTTCAAAATTTATATATGCTCTGGTCTAGTAGTCGGTTTTTTTCCTCGTAAGGTTGGTACTGTGCAGACACTAAAAATAGCAGTATAGTTTTGTGTGTATTTGTACTTTGAAAAAGCACTGGAAAAAAAATTCTCTTTGTGGTTAGCTTTTATTTGCTTGACGTGATGATGATGATGGCAAAAATGATGTGGACTGAGAAAGAAGTTGAAGAAAAATATAGAAAAAAGGAACCTCTTTGAAGAAAGAAATTGTTGCTACTATTGCCTTACGTCGTCTAGCTACAGTATTCCATCGCTTTCTCTGTGCGCTTGGTTATTAATGCATGACTGGAGGAGAGAGAAGCAAAGTAATACACTTATGCAGTTTTGATTTCTTAATACATTTTTTACATTAACTTTAGCTTGTTGGGAAGGCAAACTGAAACAAGGCAGACTGAAAAAAGTCTCAATTCAATTTTTCCCTCTCGTAATAGTAAACCATGTATAAAGGAAACAACTTGAAGAAGATCTGAATTTTTTTCATTTTTTTTCAGCATCATTAACTGGTTGTGTCTTTAGTGTGAAGTACATGGTAACCATACGGCACCACAAAATACAAGTGGTATAAAGTTCAGAGCCAGAACATCTCTGTTTATTTTCAAGAAGGTTTCACATGATTATTTCTGAATGAGTGTGGGAAGTGGATTGTGGTAGCGATGGTGCGTGCGTGCTTTTTGATAAAGTTTAGACCACAGCAGCAGCATAATATTATCAAATGCACACCACACTACCTCACATATAATTACGACTTTCTCTCATTTCCATTATAATAATATATTCTAATAGTGTTTCTTGCTAATAATTTGGTTGGTGGATTGGGATGACGTTGTATTTTGTATTGTAAGTATTGTTTTCTTGTCTACTATGTTACTATGTATAATTCTATGTATTTTACTGCTGAGAGCTTAACGAATGATAATTAAGTGGGAGAAAATAACACATTCTTGGTAAGGAACAATAAAACGTACAGTAATAATGTGTGACAACATGTTATAAGCACTATTTTAATTAAAATGGAACGGTATTTTATTTTAATTACTAGCTTATAATGTTCGTTTACATGAAACTTGAAAACTTTTGATTCATTTAACAAAATAGTATATGTATGTTGTATAGCCTACAACACAAATCAAAGAGTTATGCGTCGTCAGATAGCAAAACACAAAAGGCTTGTTGGCTACTCGAACACAACAACCATATTAATTCGGGTTTTCCCAACTTTCAGTATCTGTCCGTGGTAAAATTTGTCAGTTGAGCAGTTTTCAATTTTAATGGATTTCCCCATCCATCCAATTTGATTATTCTGAATTCGCCTGGTATTCATGCTCCACTTTGTAATTTTCCGTGCGTATTTGAATCATCATCATCAAAGTAACAAATTCGTCATCTATCCATCACTTTGGCCTAAAGACACACTATTTTGTATAAATTTAGTAGATTCTTGCGTACGCAACTTTAGCAAAAACAGTTTTGCAAGTTGTAATGTATGTAAGTACTATTAGCAAAACACTCTTGTTTACTATGTGTCCTCTTTTTGTTTGCCTTCATGTACTAAAGAGAAGTTTCCGTGGGTTTCATTTTCATTTCTCTCAACAACTCCATTTTTCCACAACGTTACAAATAATGATCGTTTTGTGAAGGTAGGAGTAGTCGTGGCAGCAGCAACAGCACAGCAGCGTGAGGAGAAAATATTCATGTGGACGGAATATTACTACGGGCAGCAACCGTAATATTCTTGTTAATTACCATTATTACGTAAATAATGAATATAAGTACATGTGGCTCATGAATATCATAAAGGTGTGCAGTCAGCCGTACATTTTTTGTTGCGTACTTTCTATTATTATTATTTTACCGCATATTATTATAGAACCATTATATGATAATAATAACATTAGGAAGAAGAAATATACATATTTAGCTAAATTAAATAATTACAAACTAACAATGCATGCAGCAAGCAGCTCGTTGTATGTGTATGCGTGTGTAGCATCAACCGGAGTATCGATTACAGGATGTTTTTTTTACCTAAAAATAGGCTGCTGCAGTATGTATCAATGTAATTACCATACATTACGTTGTGTATAAATAAAAAATACACCTTTATTCATGATGGACCTTCAAAATGGGTGTACACATAATTCTAACTTTTTTGGAAATTGGACATTTTGGAAACGAGCGAACAAATTACAAAATAAGTTGAATGCGCTTATACATGTTTTTCCATCATGTGTTATCATATCATCCTTTTTCACTGTATGGTTGGTTACCTAGCTGCTGGTATGAGGCTACAGTGATTAGATCTGCAGGCAAGGGAAGAGTTGAGAAGTTTGTCATGAGACGTGAAATATTTCTTCCGGTGTGTGTGATGCGGTGGTGGTGGTAGTAGTGGTGTTTGTATGCATACTGCAAACTAATATAACATTTTGTTTTGCGTGGTTTAAATTACATTATTACAAAGACCATACATTATTATAATAGTAAAAAAATGATTGAAGCTGCTTTTACCTCTTAGACCTGTTTTTGCGCTGCAATAACGTAAACCACTGCCTTCAGCGTCATCACACACGTTCATATACAATACCAGGTGTTTGTAACCTTGTACTCTCATAAATTAAACTGGTGTAGTGGAGTAGTAGGAAGAATAGCAGCTCTAAACTAATATTATAGCAATGTTAAGTTGAAAGTGAAAGCCACACTGTAACAGCAACGGGAGTCACAGTTGTTATAATTCTGCTACTACGGCAGGTCAGACAAGAAAACCAGTCGGATTAGATCCTCCGTTTTCCGTTATGTAATACTTCGTATTCTGTGGATAAACTTGACAATACGTAAGGGACCAAGAGGGATTCCCAGGAGCGGGAGCAGATAGAATTTCTCTATTGTATGACTTGCATACTGATTCTAAAAACTCTCGGCTCATACACTTACACAATAACTTTAAGCTGAAGAAAATAAGGAATCGTAGAGACATACAAAACAAAAAGAACTTCTAGTACTGTTTTTGTCTTTTCGTAGTAGCTTCCGTTTTTGTTACTGGGAAAGCGACCATGAATAAATTTCAGCACTAGTACCGTAGTATTTTCAATATTAAAACGGTTCGAAGACATGACGGTTCAAAAACAATAACTACAGTAAAAAAAATTCTTCCCCATCCTCTTTAAGTGCACAGTAATATGATGTGCAAGAGAATCTGTATACTGACTCGTCGCATTGATTTCATTTATTCAGTAGAAAAACCTTGTAAAGAGTTGACTTATTTATTTCATTGACATCCCCTCCACTTTTACCTTTTCTAGATAATTTGATGTAAGGGTCATTTATAAAAATAGACTTACAATAAGTCACACCATTATCCTGTTTCCTTATTTGTTGCTACCTGTGTCTTGCCTTGTAGTTATCTTGTTCTTCTGATTAGTGTAAGTCAGGATAATTTATAAAGACATGCTAGTTAATATTGATGGGTGATCATGACTTCTGAAAGAATAATGAGCTAGAGGGCAAGACAAACAGCAGCAGTAGGAAATCAAGGGTCGACTAAGTTGAAAGGCAAACCCATACACTTTTTAAAACTGGAATACTTGACTTGACCGACTTGAAAACAAGTCAGTCACTGTAAACGATCTGGAAAGTGAAACAGACAGGAAGGATACTTTAAAAGGGTGACTATATATCTCAAGGCGTCCATTCTAAACGTGTTGCATGCACTATCCCAGTTGCTTAAATATATTGTATCTAATCTGTGCGGTTTTTTTTTTTTCAAGTAAAAAATAGATAGATTGATAAAATACTTTCCATTTCTTTCGTGTTCTTCTTTCTCTTATACCATTTCCATTATGCTCTGAAATAATGACATTTCCTCTCCTCGTATTTTCCCCGTTTTTTCCCACGTGGAAAGGTATATTTTGGAAAGAATAAATATTGGAACCAATTTTCAGTGAAACAGTGTTGGTGGGAGTATAAATAGTGGTAGTAAATGGATGACAGAAGAGTGATATCATTTCTTTGCAAAGTAAGAATGTCCATAGGTTTACTACACAAGCATTTTGGCCTGCCCTGTCTGTGTAATGCCATGTTTAATGTGTGCTACTACTACGAGCACCATCACCGTAACAGCAAACAGATGAATTGCCTGCTCGTGGTCCTGCTATTAGGACTCTACTAGTACTACTGCTGCAACCCCACAACTACAACCACCTATCCTTTTTTTATTCCCGAGCGGTATTGCCCAGAAAAAAAGATATATTGGAAGGAGGGAGGATGAACGAGCTCAATTGTTTGTCGGCTCCCATAAATTCAGCGTCCCTTTTCATTCCAGACATGGATGACCTTTGTCAGAAGAGGTGTTTTCTCTTACGACTACCATCCACCACCATCACTGCCACGTACTTCTACTCCACTCGACTAAACAAAGTGGCACTAGTTCTATGAAAAAGCAGAAGCTGTGGAAACAGTGGCTAGCTTGTAGCCAAGGGACCGTGGTGTGTGGTGGCTTCGTTTTGGTTTCGGTTTCTTTTCTTTTTTTTCTCGCACAGCTTCCAATAACTCCAGACTTTGTTTGTACTTATGTCCGATTAATGTGTAGAGGCATATGTAAGTAATATGCGATCCCGATAATTCAACAGAAAGTGTACATCCATTTTTGAAAGCGAATTGTTCTTGTACCACCATTTCTACTACTTCATTTTCCATCAAACTCAACTTTAAGGCCACTTTTCTCATTCCACTATCATAATCGAGAGATGTGTACACACGTAAAAACATCTTGTTCCCAAAAAATTGTTATGATGTCAAGGTAAAAAAGAGAAGAAAACGATTGTACCTTTGTACCAAGATAAAAAAAAACTAAACTGGAAGCATGTTGCATTTACATCTAGTATGAAATGATGCTGACGTTTTTGGTTAAAAGAAGAAAAATGAAAGTACTTACATCATTCGGTTGGTTTCTAGTAAGCTAGTCTAATTTATAAAAAAAGATACGTAGCAATATTAAGTTACATTCACTGGAAGAGGGTATAGTTTGTGTGCGCACCTTTTGTCCACTTTTTTTCATTCTCACTCCTCCGCTTTTTAGTCCCTTGATCAAACACCATTTTCGTATAATGTACGATGATGACGACTAAAGGGTGGGGACTTTCCTCGCTTTTCTACGGGATGTTTTTTACTGAATAGTGGTGGTAGTTTTTCAACAAAGGTCTCCTCCCAAAAGAGTGAATGAACTCTGCTCGTCTGAATAATTTTGGGGTATTCTTCACTACTTGTTCGTACAAAAGATTACAGACGTTGTAAATTTCAAATCTCTTTAAAACTGCATTCTAAAATGGAGCAACTGAAAGTATCTCTCACTAATGAAGACAAATAAAGGCGCTTGTCTTAAAATTATTTTTTTACTGAAAAATGCTCCATAACTCTCGCGACTATAGTTTTTCGCAAACATGCATCTTTGTACAATATTCACTGTGTTGCCAACATTTATCATGTTCGTTCCTTGTTTCCAAGTCGGTACAAAAAGAAAGAAGGGAAACAAAGTCACAACAAGTGCAATGCAAAAATAACAGCAATACCATAAAGAAATCGGAAGAGGAAGGATAGAAGGCGATAAGCGACTTGGTAGTTGTGACGATGATGGGATAAACGAGCTATAACCATGATGATATATCGTAGTTCTAATTTATACAAAAATACCAGTATACAATATGGAAAGTTTTTTGTGATAGCTTTAAGGAGATTCATAAACCCTTTTTGGCCTCTTATTCTTTCACCAGCACCGCCATAATCATCTTCATCTTCAATACTGTAGCCCTTCTCCCTCATCTCCAGTGTTCCTCATCATGAATGACTTAAGTTGTTACTATTCCTTTCCTACTTTGCTTTTACCACTCGCAGAAAATGCCAGAGTTGCCTACTCAAATAAAAATCTGCGCATACATATTTATGCATTTGTATGCATGTGCATACATACAATATATTGTTCTGTTCGCAGACACGCAATTTTCGTCATTCTTTATTCTTGCAGACATGGCAAGAGGGATGCCAAGTTTGATATATTAAATGTAGCAAAAGTGAGTACTATATACGTATATACCTGAATGTGCAAAACATGGAAATGTAATGTATGTATATAATATTTTCCACGAAATCATAATACGTATAATAGCCCAGCATCTTCGTGGTCTCACTGCTGCGGTTTCGTTTTTATTTTTTCAGTCAGTCAACGAGAAAGAAAGAGAGTGTGTATATACGTACGTGTATTAAGTTACCACTCTCTCTCTCTCTCTCTGCACATTTCCCTTTGCCATGACCATGATGATAACTAGCTACTTTTTTCTGGCACAGTTATATGTACACATTAAGTAAATACTTACACTCTATATCCAAGTATATCCCATCTTTTACTTTCATTACACTTTCCACAAGTCGGCGGATATGGATAGCAAAAACGCAGTCAGAGAGAGAGAGAGAGAGATAGGGTCATGCTTTCTTTCTTTTCTCTCCGCTTCTATCTTGGTCATGAATCTCTTTCAAAATCTTGTAAGGACCTGTGTCTCTCCATTTCCTCTGTGACATGGAACATTTTCCTTTTCATCTCACTGTCTAGTTCCTTCTGTCCCCACATAATGTATATTTTTTTGGTTTCTCTATGATGATCAGGTTCTTTTCTTTTGCAAGTTTTCCCTTTTTCTTTTTGGCTAGTTGCATGAAAAAAGGATAAGCTAAAGCTCATCCTCTTATTCTATTTAAGTTGCTGGTGTTGGGTCGTCTGCTCTGCTGCTCCTACTGTCCTGTCATGGAACCTGCCAACAAGCCAACTTTAGCAAAGACATGTGTATACTTACATAATCAAATTGTACATTCATATAAACTTTATCATACATTTGTGCGTGGTTTGCGACACATTTCTAATGCCAGATGAAAGTTTAAGGAAAGGGCATCCTGTATTATTATCTTCATAACCTTACTTTTTGCAGGGGTTCTTCTCCAAACAAACTTGTCTCTATTTCTTACCGAAAATAAACATTATTATTTTTTCTGCTTTGTCACGGCAACCCTAAAAATACCTGATTGTGACCAGTAATATTAGATATTTGGTTCCATGTGCACTTTTTGCAAATGCCTTTCTCTGTAGAGAGAAACAAGAATCAAATGGTTATTCTGTTTAAGAAATAGTTATCGCAATGCACACATGCCAATGAATACATTATCATTATCATTATTATTATTTTCCTACTTTACATTGCACTCCAAATAATGTTCCATCAAATATTCTGGGTTTTTTCTAGTTACTATTGATTCTGTTCTCTACGTAACAAGGCATAATACAATTTTTCTGTAGGTGTAGCGTAAACATAATAATATGGCTAGCTTGCTGGACACATGGAAGTATTTGCATATCCCAGCCTCCCAGCACGTACACCCACTCAAGCCAATAATTTTTATGGAACGCCTCATAAACCGAACTAAACTGTTTGGAAATTACACCGAAATCATAAAATCATAAAAACACACATTATTTTCAACATATGCATTCAGTGAGATGAAAAGGAGAAAATTATGGAGGCTCGCAGCGGAATAGTTTCATTCCGACCCTTTCTGACGTCCATAGAACAAGAAGCAAATATACAATTCATTGTTTATTATTATTATGGTACCATCATTCGAAACATTTTTTTACTTGTCTACTCCCTTTTTATCTCTTCGTTACTTCCAACGTTTCATCAACTAGCTATCCAAGATGACATTAGTGCTTTTTTACTGCACGACACTGTAAATAGTTTATTGTAGTGCCGTTGTTGTTGCTTCTAGTGCTTTTGTAGAGTCTACTATTTATACGTTGTGGTTTTTCATCTAGAATGTTCGCCCCGCCACACAAGAAAAAAGAAGGAATACTTACATTGTGTAGTCAAATAATCATGTAGCTTGATACAGACAGTATATAGAACAGAAAGAAAAGTATAATCTGAGAAGATGGTAAGCAGAATGATAGACATGTACGTGCCAGTATAGTGCAGCAGTATTTGTGGTTCCATTTACTAAAATTGTAATCTCATTACCCCACCAAACTAGCTTGAAGGAAAGATGAAGAAGAGAAGTAAGGAGTGAGAAGAGGTAAGAAAAGTGAGTGAGATTTGTGGTGGAAAAATGAGACGGTTCCGTTTGATGCTACAGCTATGATGCTTCCATGCTGCAATACTTCCGTAGACTGTGTAGCTTGTATGCTTCAGGCATACAATTTCTTTTGCTTTCAAATTTACAGCAGCAGACATCGAAATAAGAAGACAAAATGGATTTCCCTTTCACTTCTGCAACCGGTTTATGTATCTTCAGGTGAGTTCCGAGAGAAAACCACTACACAGAAAAAGAAAGAAAGAGAAAGAATGATTATTATTTTTGTACTGTTTTCATTGAAAGATTGTTAGAGAATGGAAACCAGTAGAGTAGAGACAGAGAGGCAGAGGACTTGTGAAATGACATCAGTTATTTATTTTTAGGGTGCTTTTTGATTGAATTCTTTGGATCGATATTAGTAAGGTAGGGATTAAATATGGCAGGTTTTGTGTTTGTCGGTAGCAGAAGATGAACGAGATGATGGGGGAATCCTTTCTTAAATTATCTTACTGGGTGTGTGTGCACATGTGCCAGTATTTGCTTACAAGTATATGTTCATGCATTGGCATGAAGAAAGATGAGATTGTGATTGTCTGCAGTTTGTTTTATCATTTTATTTTGTTTCTTTTTTTGTCGTCATCACCAGCACATCAGCAAAAGGTACTGTTGTTTTCTTACTTGTGGTGAGAAAAAATGTATGTCTACTTTGTCAACACATCGTAGAGAAAGTCATGTTTTGTATTTATTTTGAATTATTATTTTATTGTGCTCAGAGGTTCGTTATTTATAAGCGAGTAAAGGTAAAAACAACTTTGTTTATCTTCTTTTACATCATACATACATAGATTGCTTGGGTAGATTGTAATAACGTCTCATATTCTTTTTCTTGCTTTTACCTTTCTAACCATAAACTCAAAATCTTGGAAAAGATAACAATCTTAGTACGGAAATGTTTGCAATCCATTCTTATTTGTTTATCTTTTTCATTATTGGAAAATCTTTTTTTGTAATCAACCACATAGAAAAAAAACTGAATAAGATCGATATATCTTGTGACACAGATAGGATGCATTGAAGAAAGAAATTGCTCAAAAACAATGTGTCGATGTAATAGCACAGCGGTGTTTTCAGTCTGCATAAAAACAAAATATATCAATTATTTTCTGTTTTGCATCTGTTCTGTTACGAAGACGTAGTTGTATATTTATTTTTCTACTGAGATGTGCATTTTGAGAAAATTGCAGAAAAACAGCTTTCAAATTTGTACAAACGAAACAAATGAGACGTGTTCCGATTGTGATGCTTAAAATGCATTGCGTACAAAAATAGTATTTTAACCTAAATTCGGCTTTCTATGGAACAAATGATACACTGTTTTACGTACATTGAGTAAAAGGTTCACATTGTGTGAGGAAATAACTACTTCAAACTTTACTCATATTGTGGTTTAACTAAAAAGATGAACGTGGACTTTTGCAACAACTCAGCTACTTCTATTTAGATTCATGTACATATATAGTGTTCGTACATCGAATATAATGTTCAATGTGTATCTACACAAAAGTTTCACAAATGTATAATATTTTGATTTTCGTACTTCGTACATCAACCATCCATTCGGCCCCTGTAATTTTGCCGAACTTTTTATTTAGAAAACTACAAATTTGCCAAACAACACAAAAATAATTCTTCATACAGAAAAACTGTGCGTTATATTATTATAGTCAAGTAGCGGCTGCAAAGAAAAAAAAGTTTAGCGTATTATGTGGGACAATTTTCCGTTTCCTTTACACATTTCGAATATACTAGTTGATACACCCGTTGTGCAAAACTGGCATCCCTAAACCATTCTTTAATCTTTGCCATTTTGTAGAGCAAATGTATTTGATACATTTTAAGACATACATTTTTAGGAAATCATAAAAATTAACTGTAAATTTAGGTACATTTTGTTGTGTGATTTGGGCTGATGCAATTTGAATTGATCTTAGCTTATATATATCTATATATTGATTTTAGGCCAGCTTTATAGATGTGGGTAGTACTTAATAAACTGAAATTGTTCCATTATTTATTTATTGGGGAATTATTTCCGTTGAAGTAAAGTAAAATGGGCTATGCTTAGTATTTAGCTCAACATCAGCTCAATTACATTATATAATTATAAAAATAAATACATTTATATTTTTTATGAGTAATGTCTCGTTTTTATATTTTTGTCGCTATGCTACTGTTGGTGTTGAATGTGCGTGTGATTTTACGTTTGATAATTATGATAACTTTGTGCTCGTGCAAATAATGATTTCTGAGCAATGTATGTGACTCGCTCTTCAAAACTTTTACTCTTGATCCTGACATGACGATAATGATAATGATGATGGCTATGTTTCGAGACAAAGTAATATTTATGTATGTATTTACGGGAATTTGTCACACACACATACAAACAAAATGACTTTGCAATATTTTTTGGAGTAGGGTTTGTAAAAGAAAACAATGGAAGGGTTTGGGGGCGGAAGGAACATGGATTTACTCGTGAAATTTGTCTAAATAAAAAAATAAGTGTTTATTTTAGGACTGCGGCCTTTTCTTGCAAGTGCGGATATAGAATTCACGTCTTAGTTTTTACAGTATTAATATTCCATGTTATTTTAAAAACATGAAATATTGAGAGTATAACATTAATTTGTTCGAGGATATGTAGAACATCTGTATTAGGAAGTTCACTACTGTCTACACGAAGGAATAATGTGTCACACAGGCATCCATTTTTAATATTGTATTTTGCACTTGCGATTCCCAAAGCTTTTCGTTGAAGTGAATGGCTCGTCAGGTCTAAACCTCTCTCCTGAGTATATTTGAACGAAGTGTGAAGAAACACTGGATAACATGCCACGTCTCGTATAATGGAACTTACAAACTGAGAATACTTAGCTTTAAAGAAAATGTTGGAAAGAGTCATAACACACTTTTTGGAAGGACAGTTTTAAAAGTTAACCAACAAGAGTACGTGAAAGCGAAAAAAGAAGCACTTAAGTCGAATGTGACGTGAGTTCACGTTAATAATTAATTGTGATAGTCCCTTCAATGTCGCTTTCCAATGAAATTTCAGTTACATCCGTAGCATTATCTATCAAATACCACTAGCTACCATAATATTCTGCGTAAAAGCTCAAAAAGGAAAACACTAGATCAAAGATACGGTACTGAACAATATCTGCCAATCTACTCCCTCTGGGTTTCCCTTTCTTTATCCGCTTTCATTTTGATACTTTTCTTTCTAAAAGTATAGATCAGTACACATGTCTTGAGAAGAAATAACCTGCTAAGCAGGTGTAAAGAAGTAGGAAGTTTCTTTCGGTTTTATATTTTAAGTAAATACAATGATTATTTTTCTTGTAGCTTTTGAACATTTAAAGGATTATATTTTTTGTAATTAAATCATTTTTGAAGAGCTATCATATGAGTTGAGCTTTTAGTTCTTTGACAGAATTTGATTGATTTTTTTTAAATAGCATAATCATTTTAATCATTTTGCAGTGAATATTTCCAATTTCAGAATATTTCTCCATTTTTAAAACGCATGGGGCTTTAAACTAGCCGTAGCTCAGCTCTAAGACCAGTTGACCGATTGATTCTATTTAAAATACCAATTTGTGGTGTGATTAGGTGCCTATGTAAAGTTTGAGATTTCTAGCTTAGACTTTGAGTTATCGTATTGATGGACACACAGGTAGACACCATTCTTTTAAAGTAACTTGCACTATTAAATAACTGTCTGTTGAGTTCGTACAATGTCAAAATGTTTTTGTATGTGTACAAAAACAAGTTGTTATGTTCTACAAAAGAAAAAATTATTTTTTAACAAGGAAAAGTGCAGACATGCGCTGCAATAAATTGGCGTTTGTTGCTTGTTGTTGCCTCGCCTGCAAGTTACGAGACTACCAAGAGTTGAACGCTTTATAAGTAATTTTAAAAACCGGACCAAACTGGAAATAAAATGAGGTAAAAAATAATGAGTTGACTTTATGAACTTGTAATGTTAACACATTTACCTACTGATTTCACGAATTTTGGAAATTTCCATTTTAAACCTGCCTGACACATAAATAAATTTTACGTAAGTGTACTTCATGAAAAACACAGAATCAAGTAAATCAAATCGTTTCACTGACATTTAGAAATTTAAGTGTACATAATATGATTCTATTTAGTTCAAATTTAAAAAACATGCTTGGTAAAGAGGAAGTATTTAAAATCATATAAAATGGTAGTTCCAGAATAAATTAAATTGTTGTGAAATAACAGAAGCGAGACACACTGCTTTAATTAAATGTATAATGCTTTGTCTATTGTACATTGTAGCTTTGGGGGACAACTGTGTAAAGTGTGTATGCAAAAAAATGTAACGAATCATTTTTACATGACTTCGATTATATGAAATGCTATGCGCTAT
>JAQIWN010000247.1:0-41858 GCA_034699025.1 Entomobrya cf. arborea Gr-Col-00668
CTTATTCAGCATAAAAAATTTGGGGTCAAACGACGACAACTTTGAAATCAGTCACACATTCCATATATTCTTTCTCTTATTTCCTTACAGCTACAGCAAAGCAGCACCCATTTTTGCAATTACATGCTGACTGAGCTGAAAATCCTTTGCTGCGGGCCGATCACACAAGATTTGTGTGTTGTTTTGTAGTGGAAATGGGAATAAAGAGAGTTGGAATGTGACATCACGTTTTGTGTCGATTTAATTTAAAACTTCTCTTATCAAATTTGGCAAAGATGGTTTTTTTTGTTAAAGAAATCCCTCACGTTCAACAAAGGAGTTTTGTGTGAAAGAAAAACAATGAGCCTAAAACCTGAAAAAAATGTGGAAATAAATACGATTTGCATCTGAGACAAATAATCTTTAGGAAAACTTACGCAATAACCAAGTAATGAGGCCGTTGCGTTCTAAAGTAGAAATCCTTTTCGACGATTGACC
This sequence comes from Entomobrya cf. arborea Gr-Col-00668, assembly GCA_034699025.1. Classification (NCBI taxonomy): domain Eukaryota; kingdom Metazoa; phylum Arthropoda; class Collembola; order Entomobryomorpha; family Entomobryidae; genus Entomobrya; species Entomobrya cf. arborea Gr-Col-00668. Next base: position 478 of record JAQIWN010000247.1, read on the forward strand.
GACTTTCCTAATTATTTATTTTGTTCTTGAACATTCAGCATTAAAAATTTTTCATTGTGATTCTGGTTGTCTAATCCTATATAATAATTTGTTGTCATTCTAAATATACTTGCAAATCACATGCCTGAGCTGCGGTTAATTTACATAATATCTCTTTGATCAAGCCACATAAATTTTATGAACTAAAGCGTCGCCAAGAATTATCGGTCAGCCGACAAGTTCAGTTAGCGCACCAAGTGGCGCTCCTAATTGTAATTGTAATTAATGCAAACAGAAAATCCAAAACAGAAGACCTTTCATGTTGCACGTGTAATAATCGAAAACTCAAGGCTAGTAACTGCAATAATTATTGCCACATGTCAATGTTCCACATGTAACTTTCTTCATTCTACTCATTAATTAATTAATGAGGAGTGGGCAGTTGAATTTATATTAAAGATTACAATTTTGTTTCCAACAAATACATCGATTGGCAACACCTTGTCTTTGAGACAGACTAGCTAGAAAAATGTATGTAGGCGTTTCCTACCAAAAAAATAATCTTCTTATTTTTCCAGCACGTGGCAGAGAAACATATATTTTGACTTCAAAAAGAAAGTAAAGGTGACAATGCAATGATACGGTGTCAATATGCTTTACTACTTACCCATTCTATTCTACTTATATTTCAACTAACGAAAAGATACAGAGAAATTTACACCCAAATGACATCAAAACACCTAATTCCTAAAATACTTCCAAATTGCTTGGAAAACACTAATAAAAGGCAACATCAATCTTGCACGAGGAGCTTTTGCAAATTTCTTTAATATTTTGATATTGGTTCTTGGTGGTCCCGAAATTTCAAGGACATAAATACATCCATACATGACATGTTATAAAAACCCAATTGTCCGACCACTGCAATCTCAGCAACCTTCTCCCACCAAAACCCTAGTAATGAGATTAAACTTCTTCCGACGGAAATAAAGAGGAGGAAAAGCCTAGAATTGTTGTTTTGTTTTTAGTGATGTAACAAATTCCATACAAACTTACATGCTATACTTACACCACACGACACGACTGCAAACTCTGTTTCTAGAAAACCTTCAATGACACTTCTTGTAAATAAATATATGAAAAGCAAACAAATAAAGCATTATAAAACAGGAAAAAGGGGAGCAAAGAGTTAAAAAGCGCTTTTTGTTCTGAAATACTTTTCCTTTTCCCCAAAAATCTCTTTCCCACAACAAAAAGGTATAAAATATAAATTACAACTAAACAGCAAAGAGCATAAAAGGTTACTCATGTTTTCATGGTTTTTGTGGGTTCCTTACTTTTGACAGACAATCCAATGTGGAGCAGAATCACTTGTGTAAACGTACATTGTATTCTGAGGAAAGAAAAACCTTTTTCCTCTTACAAATTAAAGTGTACAAGAAGAGAAGACAGGTTTTTTTTACGTTGGTGGTGGTGTGATGTGGTGTTGGAAAAGACACGACAAAGTTAAGTTAGTTTCATTCAGGAAGAGTGTGTGAACTGATGATGATGGTGGTGGTGGAGGAGATTGGAGTGGAGGTAGATGAATTTCAAGGTTTAAACCCTTTTGTTAGTTTAGTGGTTTGGTGCTTTATCCTTTTCTGTTGTGTTCTTAGAGTTACGGAGGTGCTACGGATGTTGATAATGATGATCATGATGATTTTATGTTATGTTACAATGCAATATTTATTTTTCTTTCGTATCTCTCTCTGTTTACAGCTCAGAGGACTTTGGAGAGAATATACAGGCCCTCAATTCTTGTATCCATAGTGAGGGAGATGGGGGATTGGATAAAGAAAAGCAGCAAATTATTGAATGGATTGCGTACAAGGTGAGTAAATATTTACTTTTTTTGGAAGATACACAACATCAGGTTAATAGTGTAATATTAATTGTAAAAAGGGATAAAAGTTTGAAATATGATTCTTGTACAACCAACCGTTACAGATAAGATCATTGAAAATTAAGATTAACAAATTGTTAATCCGTTCTCCTAACTATTTAAATTAATTTGCGTATATCCCACGTAGTTTTCTGAAGGTCATATTGAGAAAGACCCAAACAGTCAATATTAGTACAGAAAATGTAGTTATTCAAATAAATTTCTGAGAAATTAAGCGAGACCAAAATATATGTATAGCATGTCGTTAATAAAGAAATGCTAGGAATTGCTATATTGCCTTTCTAGCAATTAATCTCGATTGTTAATAATACACTGGGGTGGGTGGGGAATTTGACTATAGTTTTGTTTATGAAGCACGTGTGTAACATGATTCATTTCTCAACGTGTATGTTTTCCGTTCATGTCTTTAATATTATCTAAGCGTCAATTTAAAAGAAACAAAATTTTCGCAACTTATTTCCACGTCAAAGTCAAGTCAAAATAAACATGGTGAGGTGATGATGATGATGAAGTGGGGCTTTCGGTTTTCATTCAGAAAAAAAGCCTCGTGGTGGATTTTTTTTTTACTTTTCGTGATGTAAAAAAATGTTACCATGAACTTGTACTTTTTGATGATATAGTTCAACTGTAGCATATATGCGGCATGCACTAATCATGATTATGAACCCAAGTTTTTCTTATCGTTATCGTCCCCGTCCCCGTGCCACCATATCACCACCACCTCACACCGCGTCATGGCTCATCACATCATCATCTCCCTATCGCATATATTTATTTACTTACTTGTATTACATGTTTATATGCTCCTTTTGGGTTATTATGATAATCATAGTTGGATAACATGCCGTTGAATGACTGCATCATGACGACAAAATGATGGTTTAAGCTGGTTTTCATCATCGCATCAGCTTTCATGGGATAAACCTCAAACATAACAAGGTTAATTGCATTAAGCGTGAGTATTGTCAGGTGTACCGTACACTCTGGCTTGGCATCATCGATCCCTTTCATTCCACAACTCGACGCAGTGCAACATAAGTACAATTCTGGAAATCAAGCGAATAATGTATGATTATGATGAATGTCTGTAATTTCTTGCGGTTTCAATGTAAAAAAAAGAACGTCTTAAGTCAAATAGTTTCACATGACATTATTCTACATGCTTTCTCTACTTTGCTACATCCATTTGGAAAGCAAGTTAAATGTTAAAGGAAATTAGAGATTCTATACCATACCACCAGCCACCAAGCACCATATCCGTTTTCCATTTTTTTCTTCTTTCTACATGGTTTGGTTTACACACACTTGAAAAACTATTGAGGTATGTATACTTCTCATCATCAAAAAGTTGGAATGAAAAAAATCTCTACGTGTTTATTACCCATAAACACTATGTTCAATGTCTAATATTTTTTTATTGATGATCCAAATATTAGAGCTAAAACCATATTATCATTACTGCAGATAGAGTGCAACGTGTTAGTATACTTATCTGTCTGGCTGGACTCTCTGGACTTTCTGGAGTATCTTTCTTGTAGCCAATCAGTTCTCACTTTCTTCATTATTTAATTTGACGTGCAGTGTTTTCCAAGTCACTAGCCAAAGAAAGAAAAAGACAGAGAAAACATTGTAATGAAATATATGAAGGTCAAGTAAAATAGACATAAAAAATGGGAGATGGACATACATACGTTATAGGTAACTAGTCATTGTTGAACATGGAACGTGAAAGAGAGAGAGAGTCCAGCGAGAAATTAGAGTGTATTATGTATTTCTTGTTACAGAACATGATTCCATCATTTTTCTTTATCTTGTCTTGAGATGTTGTAATGGCTTTTAGTGGAGAAAACTTTTCCTCGTACTTTTAACGTACACGCAAATACCTAACATGTGTACTCAATGTTACCTACCAAGTCTAAGAAGAAGTTTTTTACATGTGTCTCTGGGATGTATGTGAGAGCAGGTTCATTAAATTAAATATCCTTTGGGATGAAGTGGTTGCGGTTTTTTTGTTTACGATTCTTCATACAATACGTAATACGGAACTAAAAATACTAAAAAAAAACTAAGCCAAACCAAACCACTGGCTTTGCTTTCTTTTTCAAGAGAAGATGGGAAGATGATAAAACCATCGGAAAACGGTTCATAACATAATTCTGTTTTTATGACAAACTGCACAATCCGCAGTGGTACGATGGTGGTGGTGGAATGATGGCGCTGGCGTGTGATGGTGTGTACGTAACGTTAGAAAAATAACATACATTAAAAGTCTTGCCAGTGCCATGCCAATGCCAACAACGTCAACAAACAAATAAAATAGTAACATTTTTGTTAGTACACAAAATTCTTTATGTTTTACATTAAAGCTCTTCTGTGGAGATAATAAATGGTTGCATGTTGCGAGTTGTGAGATGTTAGATGCGAGGCAGTAGAATACGCAAAAAAATAAAATAAAAGTGGATCAGTAAATGTTGCATTTAAAGTTGGATGAAAGGAATGCAGCTCAATGAGATGAAATAAATGAAACGAAGAAAAAAAATTATTGTGAGTAAAGTGGGATAGTAAAAAAAGACGACTAGTTGCTTATTTTTGCGACAAGTCAAGTCCAACTTTGTGAAGTAGTAGAAAAAAAAGAATAAAAAAGTGAAGGAATGGAGTAAGATGACCAATTTTGGTTGCAGTACATTGTACCAAAAAAGTGTGACGACGACGAAGATGCGACGATGATGCTGGGTGGTGGGGGTAGGATGGTAGTAGGCGGAAATCACTATTTTTCCTTACTTGTCTTCTTTTTCTTGTGGACTGGATGAATTATAATATGACTGTAAAGTAAGTATGCTCTGTGTTATGGGATTGTGGATAGGAAAATGTGGTAATATAAATGATGAAACATTTATGAGCTTCTCTCTCATTTCTTGTCTATTCAGCTATGGATGTTTTGCAGGCTGACTTGCTGACAAGGGCAATCAAAAAAATTGTATGACCCCCGAATTTTTATTCTCTCGTTTACGTTGTCGTCGTTTCGTCGTAATTTTTTTTGGCCTGCAGTAATGTGTGGTAATGAACTCAATTCTTTTGCAATTGTGTTAAATGGGCGGGTTGAGAATTCATATGGAGATTTTTTTCTATTCAAGGTCACTTTCTCTACAAGAATATTATATAATATAAAGGATGGGTTGCATTTTTGCATTAGTTCTTGTTTGTCTTCAAGCTAGGAAAATGATAGGGAATATTAAATAGGTGCAAGAGAGATTATATAAGATTGTTAAGTGCACTATCAGTGGTTGATGAAGAGGAAGAAATAAATGAAGTAAAGAGAGAGAGAGAGAGAGAGAGAGTCCTTTGTTTGAGGCTTGATCATTTACAAAAGGTTTCTAGTGAACTATGTCAATAGAAAATATTCACTTTTTGATATGCACATCGTCATCATCATCATCGGCAACCCTTGCATAACGACAGCCTTTTTGGAAACACGCTACATTTTGTACAATGTAAAGAACCTTTTTTATATCCGTTTGGAAACCGCAAGCTTGGTTCTGTTCTACTGCCGGTTTTTACTGTACACGGATGGATATGGATATTAAATGATATTAAATAGCTGTGTTTCTACGACGCGTGATGTGGTGATAACTGTCTCGAGAAGATATAAATGGAAATTTTTGGTTAGTCTACTATTTCCACTCTTCTTGAATCTCATCATTGAAAAGAGAGGAGGCTAGTAAGAGAGAGAGCTTGTATATAAATGTGGCTTGGTTTGGTTTTTCGCTGGGCTTGTACATGTAGCAAGCAGAGACATGTGTCTAGTAAAAATAATTGAAGAGCTTTGTAGTATCTGGCGGCGCCAGTAATGGTGGCACATCTAAAGAATGAGAAAATGATCCTGGTGAATTTCCCCATTCTCCATTTTGCTAATTAACTAGACCTGCCGCCTGGTATATAAAAAACTAGCCTGTATTTGCGTTTGTTGGATGGATAGAGAAAGAGAGAGATGGAAGGAGAGAGAGAGAGAGCCGCCTCTATTTGATTGCAATTACAAGCAGAGGGAATGCAATGCATGCTCATTAAAAAGGGGAAAAAGCCGCGTGTATCAAGGAAGCGAAATGAATATAAATCGAGTTGATTACTAAGTATCCCTAACTAATTGAAGTTAAAATGGTAAGGGGTGATCACGATTATGATGATGTAAAGTACAGATTTAATTGGTCAGTTTTTTCCGGTCCACAAAGCTAATAATGTACCGTTACCCTGCATCTGCATGTATGTTATTCCAATTCAAAATACTTTGCTAATCATCTTCTTCTTCTTCAGTATAGACGTTTGGAGGAACAGGAATAAATGCCAGTGAAAAAATAAACTTACGGGAAAGGATTGGACGGTGACATTCGACAAGCTTCAATTAGAAAGAATGTAGTATTAAAAATATATGTCGATATGGTAGGTATGATATTATATATGTATACCTTTGAAATGCGCTGGTTAGTCTTTAGTCTTTTTTTTTCTTTCTGCTAGATTCGTTTTTAATCTTTTGATGTTACCAATAACGCTAACTGGCTAGCTGTGCGGTGGCTAGCCACTAATAATGTCGGTGGTGGTGGTGGTGTGTACGTCCTTTTTTCGTAGAAAAAATACAATCTTTAGTGTATGTATTTTCACTGGATATAAACCAGACTATGATTTTTTTTTCCTAGTTACGTTGTTAGTTTGTTACCGCAAAAGTATGTGGTCTGGTAACTGGTAATACACTTTGATAAAAATTGATACGGTCCGAATGAAATTTCATTCTTGTTAGAATGAGAGCGTATGTACAAACGACCATGAGAGAGCATATCAGCAGAACAACTTCTTATTTTTTCAAATGACTGCTTTCTTGAGTCTGTACAGAAGCAGTCCATCGTTTTTTCAGAGAGATCAACCTAGTATGTTGTATCCAAGGCGTGAAGACGAGAAAAAAAGAGGAGACCGACCACCACCGCCATGCCACCCGCCACCGCTCCATTGATTGTTAGAGAGCAAGGGCAAAAGTGATTTTATTGCGATATCAATTTGCCACTGGCAAAGAAATAACTTGAATTTCATTCAATAATTTTTGCGTTGGGGGAACTATCTTTGCGGAACAAGTGGAACCTTTAATAAATCTTTGAAGGAAAAAAGAAGGAGGTTATTTTCAAAAGACTTGGTTTGGTATACTAATGCGCCTACTTAAAAACATTTATACTAAATCAATGGATTATCGCCGTTATTATATTTTTTGTAGTGGGTTGGTATGGCATGGTCGCGGGTTGTGTTATATTCTCAAAAAATCAATATAGATCAACATAATATATTTACATGGTATCTACATGTACCTCTCAAGATCCCACGAGCATATTCCCAGGAGTATAAAAAATTCATGCAAAAGAAAAACACTTTTGAAAACAAATTATAAATTTTATTTTTCTCGAATACAAAGTCATTCTTCTGTAAGTTGGTAGTATTCCCTGGAGTGGAGTCATTGGCTTGGCGTTTTTTGCTCTTGAGACTTTGAGAATTAGATCAGATCATACATGACACATGAATTTACAGTTGTTTAGTACATCTAAATTCAAATTAATGAATGTTCTCAAGATCGTAATAGTAGTAATAAAGAACTTCCCTCTTAAATATGTTTACATACTGCCTTATTTTTATGGTTTGTTGTTTTGTTATGTGCTCCAATCCATTTCAATTGATAAGATGATAACTTGTATGGCATGGCATTCAAACACCCACATACATAGCTACCAACGAAAAAATAAAAATGAAGTCACCTTTTTTTAAAAGTAGTCTCATTCAATTTAGTAGTCAATCTATATAACGTGCCTTTTTTCAGGCTAAAATTTCCATGTGTGGAAAAGTACCACAGAAATCCCACACTAAACAAGCAACTTAATTTAGACTTAGCTCAGGCGAAAGAAAAACATTAATTATTACTGTCATGATACAATACCACGACTTCTCATTCACTTGTCTTTTAAGTGTGTAAAGTGTACTAATATATCCGCTTGTAATTGTAATACAGTTCATAGCGCATGAAGATTTTCATTCACTTGAGACGCGAGACCATGTTTGATTTGTTCTTTCTTTCTTTTTACTTTTTTACAGATATTCGGACCTATAGTTGTGGCGATAGGATTATTGGGAAATGTTCTTAACCTAATCGTTCTCACGCGACCATCCATGAAGGGTGTCACATACTCCTACCTAACCGGATTGGCATGCAGTGACCTTGGTGTACTTTTATTTGCTGTGGGAATGATGGTAAGTAGTGTGTCTTCTATTTTCTTCTGCCTTCTTCCCTCAAAATTAAACAATAAGAAAGAAATGCTTTTACTTTTATATTACTAACAATAAAGAGTCATCATCATCAACTTAAAAGAAATGCAAGTTTTGTTCTTATGATACATCGTCATATACCTCCACTACTACCATCATTAGCAGTTCACTTCAGAGTGTATTGTATGTTTTATTTGCGTAGTGGTCCCTAAAATTCCCCAAAAAATATCAGTAATTTCTATTCCCATCACGTCCAACTTTCTAGAGAACTATTTGGAGGGACGTGTAACTCGCATCTGTCGTTTCTTTCAAACTATTTTTTTTCTACCTTTTGCCTCTCAATAGCTCTTAGCCACTGCACTGCACTACACACTATCCCCTTTTATTAGAAAGTTTTACAAGAGTGGAAGATTAAAAGTGTCCAAATTAATTCACATTATTATCGCCATTTATGTAGTTGGAGACCAACGACACGACACCATGGTACTTTTAATGAAAGAGGATAGTTGTCTGGTTCGTTAGGTGTATGGTCGGCTCCCACACGGCTCTTCTTTCTCTTTTTTTTTGTGTAGAGGAGCGTATGTACTACATGGTGGCCATGTTTGCCAGACCATAAAATTGGAAAACGTTGGTTTATATCTGGTGGAGGTGGAGATGGAAAGTAACATGTACAAGAACTTTGTAGGGAGTTTTCCAATGTTGATGGTTTACATTTTAGTACAATATTAGCTTTCACTATATATTTTTCCGGTAAAAGTTTTAAGCATGGTAGTGGTAGTATTGCAGATATACGCATGGGAAAAATAAAAATAAAACGTTCTTTTTTCACAGTGAAAGCTCTTTGTATGCAATTTGATCATCTCTATAGTTAATCTTGATTGCGTGTACATAATAATACATGGTGTCGGTGTGCAATTTTATACAAGGATTGCATAGAAACACACCACATTATTCACACATTTTTAGGTAAAAACACAGAGAAATCCTCCCTTGTCAGTAGAGGACCGACAGGAGAGAACATGAGATTATGAGATCGTTAGAAAAAGCTGTTGATGTGGTTTTTAGAGTAAAAGTGTGTGCTTGCTCATCCGTCAATCAGGGCTAGGGCGTCCAATTTTGCACACAGTAAATGTAAAGCTTATCATCTTCATCATCACACGGCGGGTTAAAAAAAATCTGCTGTTTATCTTCATCATCAATTTTGTTACCGGTATCTACTGTCCTATAATATTTTACATGCATATTATAATAATAGGTTGCGTGTAACGTGTACATTTATTTTTTGGAGTATAGAATTTTGTTTACTGGGCTTATATGCATTTACATATCTGGTTTAGGCAAACAATCTAGTTATATTGCATACATCCGTCTACAGTGTCTGTCTTGTCTGTCTACTGTGTTAACTGATTCTGTTTAACTTGCAACTTCAAGTTAACTTAAGTGGAAGAAAAAAAATGAAGCATTTTTTCTGAGAATTTGAGAACTGAAGCACCTGCATCAACAAAAACTTCATTTGCACCATGCCATAATTTTATACAGAACACAGGGAAAATCAATAGTGGGCTGATGATGATCAGTGACATGTCGTCATTCAAGGTGGTGTACTCCTTGCACCAAATTAAATCACGTTGCAAGGCAAACCTTCGGTTTTTTTTGACCATTTTATAGAGATTCAGCCATGCAATTTAAGTTCCAAGAGAAAAGTTAAAAGTAGCACATGGAGTGCAGTGCATTTAAGAAGAGCTCTGTTAACTGTGTCACTTTTTTTGTATATGTTTTAAATACGTCATTCTTCTCTCTGTTTCACACCACAACAAAGTAAAAGTTGGTCAACCCTTTTTTCAAATGATGGGAAATTGGAACTTTTCATCGTTCACGTGGAAGTAATACTTTTGGTTTGGTCTGGTCTGGTTTCGAGAATGTGATTCAACTTTTTAAAAGGGAGGAAAAAAGAGTTTTAAGTCACTAAATTTTCACAGAATAGAAAGCAACGGGCAGTTTCTTGATTCCCTTTAATTCTAAATGTAGCATTTGTATTTGTACAGAAAGTACTGCAACTTTCTTGCATTGAAAAATTCCAACTTATTTTATAGTACACCCATTCTATTTGAAAGAACGCTAATTTGACAACCATGTACAAATGACAAGGTCACGTGGACTTTCATTGTTGCGGTGTGTAGAATGGTATGACAGTGAGTCTAAGGTCGGTGAAATTGTAAAGATGAAAAAGAGTGTCATTGATAACATTTCATTTTTATCGATAATGTTAGGCTAGTCAAGTCAAGTCATCAAAATGGACAAAAAGAAGGAAATGATTTCCTTTCCAACGAATTCCTTTTTTTATCAATGTAGACAGCTATTAGTCAATTACCGATTCAGGAGAGTTGGGAAAAGTTGAACCAGTGCCGTAATAACATGGCTATGGTACCTCAAAAGATAACATGGAAGATAGAAATTTAATAACTATAATAATGACGATAGCGCATAAAATTGACGTTTCACGGATGGAAGCTTATAAATCTCCAGCAGCTGGTGATGTACTACAGTTTTTTTGTGAAGGAGGTGACATGACAGCAGACAATATATTTTAATGATAATAATTTTCATCTTTTCACCTTGACAAGGAGGATTTCTATTTTCTACAGTATTTTTTTTGTACAAAAAGTATCATGATGATGTGAATTGCTGTCATCATAGAAAACTGATTCCAAAAATTAAGTGCTTGTTGAAAAGTTTTCTAATGGAAAAAAATTTATACTTATTATACAATTCTTTTGTCAATTTTTATCTTGTTACATTTCAATCCTAAGTAGTTCATTAAAAACTACTCATGTTTTATTTCTACATGGTTGCTTTTTTCCAGGTACTTATGATTTTTTTGTGATGACTTCTACGAAAAAAACGAACAGATGGACTTTCTCCTCTCACTTTAAATTGACTACTTAAAATAAAATGTGATACAAGTATAAAATTTATTGAGACGTTGGCTGTTGAATTATTATTATGTAATGTGTTAAAATAGAAACCTTCATAATGAATGATGCACACATGTAATACTCCAGATGTGAAAATATACTTGACTTGTGAGGGAGAATTGAGAAAAAAAAGATGAAATTTCACGGAAGATGAAATTTATTCAATATTATGGTAATGAATAATGAATAAACATAAAGAATATAAATTAAGTAATATAACTTCAAGTTAAATTAAAAAAGTCAATTTTGTGAGGATGCTCTAATAAGAGGCCTAGCAAAGAGTTATTTTTAAATAAATAACCAAGCCACCTACCTAACTCAAAACTTCTTGTCTTTTAAATCAATATATATTATTTTTAGATACTTACTTGGTTGGTTATGTCGTTCGTGGTGATATGTTTGAGAGTAGATATTATAATTTGCAGAAAATTAGATTTTCTATTTATGTTAACCTTAATCTTCCGCTCAATGACAAACAAGGTCAGTTTTTCAGCTCATCCCACACAGCTTAAATGTACTACAATCTTTTTTGTATCCTTAACGATAAGCACGGTGGTATTTCATGTGGACAGAAATTTTTTTGCGTATAAATGTGCACAGGATTTTTTTTTGAAGGAAATTTAATTGTCAATATGTATGTTGTTGAATTTTGAAGAAGATCAAAGTGAAAGAGGGAACAAAACAGGGCAGGGGAAACTTCTCTCTTTTATCTTCTTTTCCACCACAAAACACAATCTCTACAGATATTTTTTAAATACTGAGAAATAACTATGTATTTTACAATATGCATGACAGGACAGGATACCACCGAATACATGTATTAAGGTAGTCATAGAAGAAGAGTGAGCTTCTTTCCTTTTGTCATTGAAACGAGCGACATACTTTCCTTTTTTTATGCTTTTCCTTCTTGTGGCTAAAAAAAATTTGGTATGTGGTGGTTTGGTTTGGTGTGCGGGTCGAGGTTTAATGGATGCATGTCTTGATGTCAAACAAAGTAAACCATATCACATACCTATACCTCTTCCTTCCTTTCAGAGCTTTTTTTTAATAGCATGACGTTTTCTTAAAGGATTCTGACACTAACAATAAGTGCTGTACTTGTGCTGCTGTTGGCTGTACTGAAGTTAAAAAAAAATTGTGAATGAATAAAAATGTAAGGCTACCGCCACAACAATATTTTGCTGAAAGCTTATGTAACTTTGTAAGGGAAAAAGTGCATTTGGTAAAGAGTGTCACTATTATTTTCACTTGTCAATCAACTTTATTTGGAGAGAAAGGGTGGTGGTAGTGGTGTTTATGGTAGGTATTTGTAAAAGAGTTAGAGTATTTTTAGGCTCTCATAGACAGAATGACAGACTATTTTATTTGGTACTCTCGCTCTGGCAAATCGATTTTTTTAAATGGAAAGAATTGTGGGTGACGAGAAGAAAAAATAAAGTTTAAAACCGTAACATAGAATTTGGTTGGGTAGGCTGAAGGGAAAGTTTTTTAAATGTTAAAGCTGTGACGTGACATATGGCTTACATGCATGTATGCATTTAACTTTTGCTTTTTGATATTCTGGAATCATGAGTTTTTTTTTGGATTAAATGCATGACTACAAGAAAGAAAACATTGAAAGATTTTAGATATCAGGAATCAGGAATGAAAAGAGTGAACCTGTGATTTGTGAAACTGATATACTTTCTTTTTATCAATCTCAATCGCTTCTGGGGAGCAAGAAACTTTCAGGAGGTCTTGTCTGGTTGACTTGACTGATTGTTAAGTGAAGAACAAAGTGTTTTTATGAAAGGGTGAAAGTATCCAAAAGTTTTCAAGGTTGTTGTGTGAAAAATAATACTTAAAAACTCTGCATACTTTTTAAAAAGTCTGTGTGCTTGACAAAATTAGACCATTGTAAATAAATCATTAAAAAGGTTTGGGGCAATGCTTAGTTTGGAAAGTGGAATGGAAACTCAGTTTTCTTAGGTCTTCTGGTTTCTGAGAAGATTCTTTGAAATGATTGAAAAATCACAAGTCAGGGAGATCTCAATAAGGTCCATATTCAATGCTTTAAAAGGGAATATTCAGAGGGCTGCGATTCTACGATGATAAAGATGAAGGTGTAAATGAAGTTTCTTGGAATAATGAATTGTTAAAAAATTTAATATAATGTTAGGGAAGGAAACTGCGCTTTACTTTACAGACACCATTGTTTTGTTTGTTTTCCATGTGTAAAAACATTTTTGATTTCGGGGAACTTTCCAGTCCTAAAACATCTTGTTTGATGTTCTGTGTACAAAAAAAGGATCAATTTAATTCCATTTGTGTACTAGCTTTGTACAAACATGAAAGATTGAGGGATTTGGTTCTATTTCCGATTTCCTGCGCTTAAACTTTAATTTAGTAGAATTTGTCGCGCAGTTTTTTTTATACAAAAGTAGAAAATCTGCTTGAAAAAAAATAAACTGAATTCAAATGAATACAAAGTTGTTTTCAACTTTATGAAATAATTATTAATTATGAAGTTGTCCAAAAAAAATATTATAACAAAAAGTGGTGTAGCACTTTGTTCTACTGCCACAAAAATGCATGCAAACTTATATCTTTAATAAATAAATTTTCATTTTGCACTAAATCCGGATTAATCTACTTTTCTGAAATATTCCCATAACACCAACTTAACTTAAATCAAGCTAAAACTACATATCCAACATCCCATCACATTCCAGATTTATGTCATCACATCCTCCTCCTCCACACAAATGGGAATTGCTGGAGAGAATTTAATTTTGCAAGCAGGAGGAGGAAATATTAAGCAGTCAGTTGTACAGTTTATAAACTTAACACACATTTTGTAATTTATTGCCCAAGCATGTCTAGCTATTATGGTACCTTCCCATGTTGCTTTTGAGGTTTATTATGATGATCATTCTCCAGGCATTCATGTTCCTGGCTTTTGGCTCTTGAACTTTGATTAAATGTCAAGTAAAAACTTTTTTAGTCTGTCAGCTCATCCTTTTTTCTCTGGACATGGCTCAGGCTCAGTAGATTTGTTACTGTTTACTTGTTTACTTACACGTGCAGTAATGCCTATTAAAAAACTAAACTGCAGATGAAACTTGCACACTGCACAGAACTTTATGGAATGTCGATGATGTGAAGTAATTCAAGCTGTTCAACCGTTGAATTATTTAGTTCATTGGTCGTGTAGATGATTCTTTATAGCTGCAAGCATATATATGTCCATCTCTAATCTGATCTCCCTCAAGATTATAATAATTCTTCTGATCAAAGCCATCATCATGATGCTTTCAATCGGGAAAAGTAATTCTAAAAATTGTTTTTGAGTATTTCTTTGAATTGATCATGCTTTGATTGGGGAAAGGAGAAAGTTGTTTGAAATGCTTGGAAGGTCCAATCACTCCAGTTATTATTTTGTCTGCACACATGTTCAAAGTCAGGGAACAGACAGGTAAAGAAAAAAGAGGATTACTCAGAATTTCCAATTTTTTATTTGTGCTAATGGCATTATTAGGCATATATATATCGATCACATTGCATGACATGCTGCTACAAAAAACGCAGACATCCAAATATTTTTTGCTCTTTTCCTTCGCTTTGGATATCTATCTCACAACCAGAATCAATATTAGTACCAATGTACATTTTGTATGCTGGTAAGTTTGTAGTAAATAGAGTAAAGTAAATACAAATAGACAAGGTAACACAAGGCTGTGTAATTAATTACCCTTAGGAATATAAATCCAAATTACCAAGAGAGAGATTTGATGCTGGCAATAACCGTCAAATAAAAAGTGCATCTCGTGGCTATCACATTGGTTATGTCACAACCACCAATAAATGCTTAAGCCGGACATGAAAAATTCAATAAAATATAGGCCAATCGTATAAAAATGAGCTTATCTTTAATTTTATCACAAATGTCAAAATTGCAAGCTATTTTGAATCAGATCAACCCTTTATTGCATAAAATACAGCTTAATGACAAATTGACGCTATTTCTAATTGATAACTTTTGTATTATTTTTTCCAGATTCGTCAAACAAGCATGCACTCCGAGAAATCCTGGGCAGTCGCATTTTTCTACAGCCACCTGGAAATCCCCATGGCGAACATGTTCATGGCGTCCAGTATATTCATCGTTGTATGTCTAACGGTAGACCGCTTCATATCCGTCTGCCTCCCAGAAAAATTCCGAAGCGCTCAAACATCCGCAAAACCCGGAAAGGTGATTCTCCTCTGCTACATCTTTGCATTTATCATCTCAGCCCCCCTGGCTTTCTTAAAATACGTTTGCAAAACAAACGAAAACAATACAAACAGCTCGGAGTGGACATACAGCTCCCCAGAAAACACAGAGATCACCCATCTAATGCCCTGGAGAATGTACATAATTGTTGAAGAGATAATCATCCGATTCGGTCCAGCCATAATCCTCGCCTCCCTCAACTTCCTCATAATTGTCAGATTCCGTCAAATCACAAACCAAAAGGCTACCCTTTTGACTGGAGACTGCTGTAGTGGGAGTGGGGGACCCAATGACCAGCTACTTCTTCGCGGAGAAAGGATATCGAAACGAATCTACAAAGAAGAAAAGCGCCTTGTTGTGCTCCTAACTGCAATTGTCGTCCTGTTTTTTATAACCACCACACCGGTGGCCTTCCTCGCCATCTTCTACTCGGAATCAATGAAGCAAAACTTTGCTTTCCAAATATTTAGAGCGATGGCTAATGATCTGGAGTTGTGCAATTTCGCTCTCAACTTTTACATATACTTTCTGTGTAGCAAAGAGTTTAGGAAAAAGTTTCTCAGCTTTTTTACAATTCTTCTGCCACGGAAAGCTAAAGCAAACATTCAGTCGATAACGTTGGAACAGGTAGTTGCACATAATAAGGTAGTCAGCACGAAATCTCATGGGAACGATGTGTAAAATTGAATGAGCAAAAATAAATAAAATACTTTTGTGAGCGCGCTGGCAACCGAACCACAGCCAACCAAGAAGAAGATCAAGATGAAAATCTCCATGTAACCAGCTTTCACCAGCACCAGCGCAGCGGAAAACAAAACAGAATTACAGTTAATGCGTCGTCGCGGCGAGTTAAAATGCTCTTTACAGAAAATAAAATAACAATAAATGATACAAACAAACACACAAAAACTTGTTATATTGTATATATATATATATCTTTAATGTATGATATATTACTGTACTTAATGTTTTAAGAAAAGTAAATAGGGTAGTATTTTTTTTGGGAGGGTAGGTGTTTTTCTTAAAAAGTTACCTCCACAAATAATGTTTAGTTTAGTCAGTTAGGTTAAAATGCTTGTTTTTTCCTCTTTGTAATCCCATTTTATTGGACGACTTAATTTAGAAGTACATTAAGGTCGGAAGAAAATAGTATAAAAATATATACACCAAAGTAAATTATCTATACATATATTGTACAGAGATTTTTATTCAAAGCGTTCGTAATAAATATATTATACTTATTGTACATACAGTGTATTATAACGGTTGAAAGAGAAATGAGAATATATAGTTGAATTTAAGTTAAGTAATTATGAATTAGATATATGGATAAATATATTTGCGTACTAATTTGTAAAAAAAAATACAGTTTTTGATGATGTAAATATGTATATAATATTGTATATCTTTTAGGCACACAACTTTTAAGCGTGTAAAGTACTTGTCGGACTATTATGATTAAAAAGTAAACTTTTTTATTTCCTGTAAAATAACACGGGATTAGGTTACACATCAAGATAAGGTGATAATATAGCTGGATAAGATATAAATTAGAGAAAAAACATTTATATTTACGCATATACAGTTTTATGTATAGTATATTTACAATATACAGTCATGTCACAGTCCATTTTTTGTCTTAATTGGAAATCCAAGGTAAAAAATATACAACGGAAAATACAATCTTTAATTTTCGGACTTTTTTCCACGTTTACTTTGGCAAATAGTTCACTGACATATTTTTGCGATAACACAAAAAGCAAATTTTTTCCCTTAATTTTCACAAAAAAATACACAGTACTTTAAATAAATAATACTACTAATCCACTGTGAAATTACACAGGAAAACCCAAATTTAATGGAGCACCTTTCTTTTAAAATCCGCTGAAATTGCGAACAAATTAATTCCACTAACAGCACTTCTATGTCATGTGTCGTGTTATTTCACGGTTAGTAGAAACGGTTTTATAACGTGACAAATGCAAACTGGCTAAAAAAAATGTTGAACGTACAAGATTTTCTTTCATCAACGAACAAAATGTGTAAATATACATTACATGATAATATATTTAAACTAGTACCTGTGGTTTCTACCTAAACGATAAGAGAGAAACAAAAGTGTTATTGACGTTTCATTGACTTCTTTCTTCGGAGTCCGTTTTTTGTCAATTGTTATAAGTTGTTATAACGCATGTGTGTGTTTAGATTTTAATCCCGACACCCGAAGGTAACTACAAACTTTACTTTTTGTCATTTGTTAACTTTTACAAATAAGCATAACTACCTTTTTTACAAAACAACACGAAAAATAAGCAGAAAACATCTAACAATACAACCTAAATATATATCTTGTCTAACTGTTGATGAGTTTAATGATTGCTGCAGACTGTATGGCTAACATTACAATTAAACAGTTAAAGAAAGTGTGTGATTCTTGTGACTATGCCTGTGTTATAGATGTTAACTAGTAAAAAGTCTTAAAAATAGATACTTAACAAAAAAGTAGAACAATCAATGTTTTCTGATTATTATTTTCAAAAAAGAGAAAAAGTAAACACGTCTATTTACCAATAAAATTTTCGGCCAGACTTGTACTTGTTTTTTTAAACGGAATTAATAAAAAAACACCGCTCTTCAAAAACTTCATGTCCAACAATTAGTAAAAGCGAAGGGCAACTAACCATCTTTGTAATTTTAATAACAAACATGATTTACGTCGTTGTAATGTAGTTTGAATGCTATAAAGTTGTGGATGTCACAGTCAATATGTTTTTTTTTTTGAAGGAACCATCTTGTGTTTAACTTTTACTTTCAAAATTAGTAAAAAAACGTATAATTATTATAATGGAACAAGAAATTGTAACTAAATTACTTTCAAAATTGGTAATTTAACTGCCATACCTTTTTATTATCCACAACATTCACAAAAACATTCTGTTTTAAAAATATGTGAACGAATGCCAAGGATTCGGCCACAGAGCTACACAATTTTTGTCTGTCTGTCCGTTAAATAAAAAAAACTACTAAATTAAGTTAAAACGCAAAATAATCTTTAATAAAAAAAACGTATATATAAATCGTTATTTTGTTTGTCTCGCTACAAAAAAAAAAGTAAAAAATCACATGTTATACTATATATTCTACTGTGTATTTTAACTAAAAAAATGTTGTATGAGAGCATCTAAGTCAGTTAAAAATAAATAAAGTGAGCTTAAGGCTGAGTTGTCAATAAAAAAATATTTACAAAGTTAAAAATGTTTGCTCAATTCTTTGCTTATTTTTTCACATTAAAAAAACATCAAATGAACCATAAAAAATGATAAACCGTTAATTTTTATTTTTATGCAATCCACCAGTCCAGTCGACAATCTCGTGTGAAAATCCATCCAATCCAACAAAAAACCTCGACGAAAACAAGAGAGTTCCAAAAAGCACCACCGTCAAACCGTTCCACTGCATACCGAACAAAGAGTGTTTTTGCTTCTCACTTTACCCCATCGGAAATCGGTTGACTGGCGGTAGTTGTCTGTTTATTTAGTAGATTCATCTGTGTACTTAGCACTTAGCTGTTTTGCCTGCAGCGAAAAAGACTGAACTGAAGAGATAAAAAAAGACAAGAAAATTACTGTTTTTTTACTGCTTTATTGTCTTGTTTTCTTCGCGCAGTGTTGGCAGTGTTTGACTTTGACACTAACAGTTATTTTGGCTGTTGGCGGTGGTGGTGTTAAGTCAGTTTAAATATTAGGCAAACATTTTTGTATGTATATTTGTGTACCTGCGGCTGTTTGGCCTACATATTTTTTTCTTTTACTACGCAATTCATTTCAGTATTAATGAAAAATTCAAAAAATGAGTTTACAAACTAATGCAACTTAATTTTTGTTTTGTCATTTGGGTAGAACAGTTAAATAATTTTTATGTGGATAGATGATTAATTTAACTGTGTAATTTAATGCAATTTTGAGTGCTTACTGTAATAAAGTGTTAAAGTAAATAATAATATGTGTTAGCAAATACGGCTTAGTAGGTAATTTGTCTTAATTTGATAATTTTAATTGTTTAGTAATTATTAATCAGATTATAAGATTGTGCTGTTTATTTTGTTAACTAATGTGGTTTTTATTTTTATTGTTGGCGTTTTCAGGGAATCTTTAAATAAGACAAGGTAAACTGGTGCAGATTAAAGTTAAGATGCGGGTGAATAACGGCAGTGCTGTTAAAAGCAGCAGTACTACCCGGAAGACCAGGGGAGGAAATTATCGTTTTGAAATTTCGGAGGACCTTTTGAATGCACATCCAATAGGAAGCAGTCAAGAAGAAGATGATCAGCTGTCAGCGTTATCGTATGATCAGGTTGGGAGGAATGTAAATGACCTCAGAAATGGAAGATCTGTTACGCCCACTACCCCGTCCTTGTATTCAGGAAGAAGCTCAGTGCAAACTCGCACATCCCTGCATTCTGAACACAACACTAGGGCTTCCACAACCATGAGTACGAGAAGCAGTATGAGACGCAGGGAAACCTTCTCAGTTGCTAATGAACCGCATCCTTATGGATTGGAAAGTCGAGGTCTGATAACATCAACTCGTGTGGAAGAAGAAAGGCAAGAGGAAAACCAAAGTAATAATACCAACAGCAGCGCTAGCTCCAGCTCTTCAGAAAGTTTTTTCAGAAGAATGATTTCGAGTGTTTGTAAATACGTCTATTTATTTATTGTGGGGGTGTTTTTGCTGGAGAAGTGGTGTTTACATGTTAAACGTAAAGAAGAAGCGAATCATCATCAGGCTGAGGACCAGAATATTGAATATCATCGCCAAGTGAGTAGTTGTAGTGGAGGGATGAATGGTGGAAGCGTTAGTGGTGGAGTTGTTGGGATTGGAACGGTTAGTGGAGGAATTGTTGATGGTGGAGGTGTCGGCAGTTATGTGACATCGTCAGAACACGAACAGCATGAGTATGGAAATCAGGGATACATTTATTCGTCCACTCAGAGAATCATCCGAACAACAAGAACCTTTGTTACCAATATGCTGAACACGTCAACTGGAAGTAACTTGGAGAATCTGACAGAAGATGAAGACAGCCTTAATGAAAGATCTTTGAACCACCATCATCATCATCAGCGTCATGAAGACAACTACAGTGAACTGGATGTGCGAGAGGAAAATAGTGAGATTGGTTTGGTTGCAAGTATGAAGGATTGTTTGGGCAGCTTTTGGGAGCTTTTTATGATTTTACTGCGCCTGTTTCTAGTCATTCTGGCGTTGTACCTATTGTGGAACTTTAGTAAGTTGAAAATTATATTGATATAATATAATTAAGCTAATCTATTTGTTTTGAAAAAGTGATTTCATTTAATACTTTGTTTTCTTTAAAATAGGGGATAACATATTGATAAGTGCGGGAGAGGTAGCCACCAAGGTTGCCGGTGGAGTTGGCAGTGCCTTGAGTGTTGCTTCCAGTGGCCTTACCACCATTATAAGTTTTTTGGCAAGTTTGAACTTTGCGGTAAGTTTATGTAGCACTCTAGTATAATAAAGTTAAACTACTATTTGATAAATTATTTCATTTATTGTAATTTGATGTATTTTGTAGATGCCGAGACCTGCTCAGTTCAACCAAGCAAATCCGTCTTCCATGAAGACTGACTCAGGACGTAGTTCTTCTGTAGCCAATGAACCAATAATAATTCAAAAGGATTCAGAAGTTACCTTGGCTGCTTTGAAAGTAACCCAGCAAAAACTTGACGCTATGAAACTGGAAATTGCGGCCATGAAAATAAATCAGGAAACATTCGAAGCTTTAAAAATGAAGATTGCATCCCTAGAAAAAATCCTAGTTGATCACGAGGCTCGTTTTAACGCACATGACGATTCATTCAAATCATTAGAAATGGAAATTAAGAAGATCACATCAGCAATGAAAGCAGCTTCTGCCAAAGAAAAAAGTGTGCAGCAAATCATTGATGAAGTTCTTAGTGCAAAGGTTGGGGAAACCACGGAGGGAGAAGCCGTATCCCTTAAGAGCATGTTCATTGTTCTGACGGAGGATAGGGATCGTATTTCCAAGATTTTCGAGAGTGAGCTCAGAGCGTTATCAGAGAATATTGGAAAAGTTCAAGTGGAGCTCAATGGCAACATTAACAACTTCAATTCTGATCTTCGAGACATCAATTCGCGGGTAACAGAGGTGAATACTATTGTCAATGAACAAAAGACGCAACCAGAGGTAGAAGTGGACATTGAAAAGCTGAAAACTGTGCTCCTTCCTATTTTGAGTTCTGAAATTCAAAGGAGTGTGGAAATCTCATGCCAGACAAGAAATTGCCCAGAAGGGGCACCAGTACCATCATCAACTGTGGGCGAGTTTTCCACTGCGGATATTGAGCTGATGATAAAACGTGCCATTGCAAAGTATGACGCTGACAAAACTGGATTACCAGATCTGGCACTGGAAAGTGCTGGAGGATCCATTCTGAGCACAAGATGTACAAAAAGCTCCGAATTAAGGAACAGTGTGATATCCTACTGGGGATTTCGCCTTTGGTCGCCTCCGAATACACCAAGGACGATTATTCAGGTAGCTCAATACATAATAATAAGTTTATAATTTGACGGATAATTTTCATTTCTGTTTTTCATTGCATACATTTCTAAAATTTTATGGGAGATTAAATTAAGTAAATCACTTTTATAGCCTGGAGTTGTGCCTGGCGAATGCTGGGCTTTTGAAGGATCGGTTGGCGATGTTGTTATCAAATTGGCAGTTCCGTCTATTGTCAGTGGATTCACGTTGGAGCATATCCCAAAATCTGTTTCACGATATGGTCATATTGATTCAGCTCCAAAGCATTTTCAAGTTTTGGTAAGTGTAATTATTTATATAAATGCAATCTTATGTAGCTGTTTTATAAACAGTAAAATCATTTTGAAAAAAAAAACATTTTGAAATTATTCGTTTATGTGTGTTTGTAATTACAAAGGGTCTTCAATCTGAGCACGACGTGACGGAGGTTCATGACTATGGCTCGTTTACGTTTGATGAAAATGATGAACCGCTTCAGTACTTCCCAGTGACCGTAAGTTACCTGATCTTCCAAATTCATTTTTTTGTCTTAATGTTCCAGTAACAATGTATTTTCTTTCTATTTTATTTATGCTTCCGTAGAATATGACAAGTCGTTCTTATCCAATTGTGGAACTGAAAATTCTCTCCAACCACGGTAACATGCGACATACCTGCATTTATCGGTTCCGAGTTCATGGTGCGATTGATATAGCAAGATCTCAACAAGGCAGTGGGGGTGGAGGAAAGACAAAGTCATCATCAGCTGAGGAGGAGTCCAACAACAATAGCAATTAAACCAGTTCTGGTAGCGACTTTAACATGTGTTCCTTTCTACTACTACTAGGCAGCCATATTTTTTTATTTCTCTGTGTTTATCGTCACACGTAAGAATTACTTTAGCTACAACTTATGTGTATGTATGTTAAGTCATAACAATTTTTGTATTACCAAATTACATTGTTACTCAGTCATGCTATTTTTAATCTTACGTAATAACCAGTGTACAACCCGTAGAGACTTGAGTTTTAAGTCGGTCCTTTTGAGATTACAGACACATATACTTAAGTATATTGTAAATGTTCGTATGTAATATTTAAGAATAATTTAAGAGTTGAATTTGATTGATTGATTGGTACAAACACATGATTTGTCCGATAACATTTATATTTATGCAGCTACACTTGATTGTCATTATAATAATAATTAGTTAAAATTGCCATTCAATATTGTCCACCTAAATCATCGTAAAGCATTGGCACTAAAATGAAATGTTTGCTTCGACATCACAATAAAATAGCTTGTATCTTCGAATATGGTCCAAAACTATAATAATTTGAAAAAATCAGACCACGCAATAAAGATTTTGAAATTTTTACTGCTTATGAAGAAAATAAAGTGTGATTGGTAATTTGGCATAATACCCATGCATAATATTTTGGTGCATAACTTGGACGATGATTGAATAAAAAAATAACAAATTAGCAAGCGGTTAGAGAGATTAGCGCACACCAAACAATTTCATTAACTCAGGTGTAACATTTACTATTACAACTTTATTAAAAGTTATCTGTCAAATATATTTTGACATAACAATTTCATCACAATGTTTCTGAGTTCATACTATGTATTGACATCTATTTCACTCACTAAAGCAAATATTCTACAAAATGCCATAGTACACCAATATTTCATACATTTATTTCTACTAAAAATAGTACGTACATATTATATACTCATGTTTTTAAAAATCAAAATGGTAACTCCTTTTTTGCATTGTCACAGGTAAATTTTCCTACATATTATGGTACTACAGTTGCTGAATGCTTTTAATACTTGTTTGGTCAGACTAGTTTTGTATTTCTAGTAAACATTAGGCCCTCCAGCACTCTTCAAAAGGATTATATTCTACTTAACTAATTAAATATATTTCATAATGGAAGGAAGAAATGCAAATGTAAAAATTGATATTTAAAGCACTTAAAATATTAGGAGATGTAAACAAGATACATATTTAGTATATGCTACATTTTCTACTAAAATATATATATTCACAAGTATAGTACAAGAAGTACGTCGTCATTGCATTAATATAATTAACTATTAATTCTCTTTGCAAATATAACCGGATATGATTTTAACTAAAGCTTAAAAAATAATGAAGAGTGAAAATTGGAAAGGAATCTTATTATATTATTTTGGCTATCCAATTTTATCAATATGTCTATTTGTTGAAGTAACATTGTTCCCTTGGGTTGTTGCGTTGCTGTTGCTGGCATCATTTTTGATAAATTTCTCTAATGAATCTTTTATAGAAATAGTAGAAAATATTGAATTACTAAGCTTCTTTGTAACTTGATCCTGTTGTTCTACCGATTTCTCGGTACTGCTAGAAGGTTTATTTGTGCTACTATGATGATGATTATGATGATTATGCTTTTTATCACTTTTACAAAAGCAATAGGGTTTAAGCTTAAAATCAGACACACAGTCACTCTGCCCCTTGTAACTATTGATCCTCGTGATATCACCTAGAATTCGTGCGGTAGAGTTTTGTAAAATTCTAATTTTCGATTCAAAATGTGCTTTACTCGGTCCAGCTTCTAAAGCTACTAAATAATCTTTATAGTTAATAAACTGATGAAAATTATTCCAAACCTCGCCATGACCCACTTCCCGGCCATAAAGGAACTTTGTAAATTTTAATGTCGCACAGTCGCCAGAATTTATCACAGACTGGAGCAGGTAATTTATGTGGGATATGACAATGTCTCCCAAATGGGAGGAAAGAGTTGAGGATCGACTTACCACTGGGGTAACACCACACATGCAATACCTCTGAGGAATGGAGGAACTTTCACAACTACGATTACCTGGAATATATTCAAAGAATGAATAACGAGCTCGAAATTTTGGACTTGTAGGTTCGCTATAAATTGAAATATCGGTTGTGGTAGTGTTATCACCACCCACTGTGTAGTAATATGTGGATGATAAGTTTAACGGCTCGTGATTATTATCAATCTCTTTTATAATTAATTCAGAGCCGTCAGCAGCATTATTACTGTCAGGGAGAAGGGAGGTAGAATTTGTAGAAGAATTTATTGAGGGATTCTCTATTTTAGACTTGGCATCGTATAAAATTTGCGTAAGCGTAGAATGCAGGTCGAGAGGTGAGGTGAGCTGCCTGCTGTTTCGTTTCAAGTTGGAATACCAGTTTGGATATCTGGCTTTGAGGGAAGGAGGTAAACGGAAAAAGAAAAATGGGAGGCTTTCTTCATAAAAACCGAGAAATGTCTCTCGAAAGCTTCCAAATCTGTAACCGTGATCACTCATGAAAATTATTATAGTGTTATCTGGATTGGCACTGGCTTTGTTCATTGCTACAGAAAATATATCGTAAAAGGCATCATCGGCAGTCTAAAAAATTTAGAAAAAACAGGAAATTTTATAACTGTTCAATTGTTATACATTGTTGAAAAGTATTGTTATCTTTGAGTAATTTTTTAAATATTTTTTTAACCTTTAATCCATTAAAATCATCGTGACCAATAGAAGTAAACCAGGAGAATAGAAAGTACGGATAGCTTTTTCCCATATTTTGAACAAAGTCTTTCATAAAGTTCGCTTGATACTCTGTTGGGGAAACTCCACCAACACAAGACGCTCGTCCAGAGCCACGAGGCCATGCATTATGCTTGTGCATTGCCACTGTAAGTGGTCGCATGTAATAGTCGGCTGGAGGGAGGACAAAGCCTAGTTTGGCGTAATTAAATATCGCAATTCCTGGAGAATCCTCGAGGAATGCTGTAATGTAATTTAGGTCACTGTAGTTTTTCCAAATGTAGGGACAGTCGTCCAGCTTTACAGACTTGTTTGGCCAACAAGAGGTGTAGTTGTATAATTCCATGCCACCAAAGCCAGCCTAAAAAAAGGAAGAAAAAAAGACACAGAAAGTGTGAAAAAAGGATTACAAAAAACAAAGAAGAAAAAAGAGTAAATTTTATTAAAAGTGTGGAAAAAAATAAAGAAAATGGTATTATACCATGATATTTGGGAAAGTATTCTCGCCAACTTTGTTATACCCTTTCATCTCTATAAAGTCATTTTGATGGAGATACTCCCTCGTCTTGGGTAAGGAACGGATCATATGCATCCTTGAAATAGAGTCGATTCCTTTTCAACGATAAAAAAACATTATAATTGAATGAGTTACAATTTTTTTTGCAGAGTTGTCTTTTAATTTTTTTTCTTGGAAAAGTTTTTTATGCTTCTTTTTTTGCTGAGTTTTACTTTTTTTAACAAATAAAAAACTTACCAACAACTAAAATGCTGGGAGGATCGGAAAACTCTTGTTTCCTTCTTTCATCCCAGTACTCTGCTTTTTTCTTGGTTGTTTCAGAGTTTACTTGTGGTGGTAACGCTATCCCTTGAAATTCTGCTACCCCTTTGATTTTACCAGAACCTTGACATTCGACCTTAATGAATGAATCGTTTACGATTATTCCTTGGTTTCCATTGTCGGTAGGAATGTGATGACATGTGCTCCCATATCTATAGATCATTCATAAAAATAAATAAAAAAAAAGATAATTATCATCGAGCGTGATTCCATAATTAGCTGATCAAGGACAACAAGTCATTTTTATATTTTAACGTCTCTCTCTACGAAAAAAAAAGTCATTTTAATCTTAAAATCTCTCCTCCATACAAAAGTTATGCACAACATGGAAAATTACACTGAAAACGTAATTACACGCATGAATAATCTTTTATTCAAATAATTTCCGTTTGGATAACAAATATAAACCATGCATGTTCAATATAAGCTATTGTCAAAAATCAAATCGCGTTATTATGTATTTTTTTTTACAAGTCATCATCATTCATTTGAAGAGGGCACGCATATAAAAATGAACGTTTTCACAAGACAATTTTTTATTTTGATGGTCACGACGATGCGACCTAAACAAGTCATTATTATGTGATCGTCGTCGCTGATTATTACTTCAGTTTTCATATATGCATTGTATAAAGCGTCAAGCGTCCATAAAAAAAGAAGCGTAATCAATACCGACAGGATATTTTTTTTCCTTGTGCATTTCACGCTTGAATGAAATCTAAAAGGTATTCCTGTGATTATGTAAACGTCAATCGTTTTAAATTTAATTCATAAAAAAACTGACTAACTGACATTTAGACAAACTACCAAGGAAAAGGACCAAAGAAGATTCAACTAGACATTGACTTTTCATGTGTGTGGTTGTGTATCAATAATAATATGCATTTTTAAAATCTTTACAAATGTTGACTTTTTTTCTACACGAAACTCACACTAGAATTTCATATCTTTTTACAGGAAAAAAAAATTGGTCGTGAGTCGTGTCGTGAGGCATCCAATCAATTTATTATGCCTATAATTACTTGATAGCAAAGCAATTTTTGTAGTCGTTTCACTCGTAGCAACTTTTGTAAATGAATATGTTGTACTTCCTTCTTGTAGTATGACTAGGAAATATAACACGTTTTTTTTTGGAAAAAAAATAGTTTTTGACATAGCCGTGTAGCTTTGCTGTTACCAAGGTCAATTTTTGTTTGGTGATATAAATAAATAATGTGAGCTATTCATCCAAATACAGTACAAAAGGATATTGTCGTGTCGTGTATTCATTCAATTAGACCTGCTAAATGCTCTCTATCAAAAAATGGCAAATGATTTGTCATGAATTTCAAACTCAAATAATATAAATTATTTTTTACATGGAAACGCGTGCTCTTGCTCATAATATACTCGTGTAATGTAATTATCGTGCAGATGAAATTCTAAATTGTGCTATTAACTAAATCATAAGAGTCATTTTATTCAATGAATCTACGTCACGTCACGTGGTATTGTCAATATGTTAAAATAACTAAAAATGTTTCTTTCTAAAAAACGTCATTCTACAAAAATAAATGCAGAAAATGTATCCACAAAAAAATCGAAATGATGTCTACTTTTACCATCTGATTTTAAATTGACTATAAGTGTAATTTGTAATCTGACTTGGGTAGAAGTTGTATAGTCATCGGTTTTTAATCAGGAATTTTTCAATTAATTAAACAGAAAAGCATGCAATGCCTTAGTAATAGTATCAGTATTATGTGAAGTAATTACTTTATTTCCCAATCAGCATCTTTATTGTACTTGTCAGGTCGTTGTTGAACACGATGAATGGCACGGTAACAACAGTTTGTTTTTTTCAGTTTCCAAGTCTTCATAATCCTCTCGTCTATTGTCAGTTTCTGTGAACGAAATGAGAACACAAGTTATTTACGTATTTTTGGGAAATTTAAATAAAAGCATTTGTTACTGCAGTTACATAAAATAAACCAGATTAAATTGTAATTGTGCAAGTTAGGCAAACAAAGTATTTTCTAAAATGCAATACAAACTGTAACACTGTATTATCCTTTTTTATAATATAAAGCAATGTATACATTGACAAAAACGTGGACTAAATTACTTTGGGTTTTATACCTGTTTATCCAATTTGGCAATCCGTTGAGCGCATTTCATCGGTTTCCCTTTCTTCAGAAACTTTCTCACTGATGCATCAAATGGATTCATTTCCATAATTTTGCATCCTGGGCTGTATACTATGTAATTGGGATCAATTTCCTCCTCCCTAAAAATTTAAAGTATAAACATTGCTCACTGTTCATGTACGTTTAAGATCTCATTGGCATTGTTAATTATACTCATTAAAACTTGTCGTTTTACAAGATTGCGCGCAATATACATGTCGAATTATTTTAACTTGCAAGAAGTCTGTAAAACATGTACATTTTGTCAATTTAGAGCATTTCCAAAAATAGATATGGATAAATTATGAAGAATTTGGGAAAATCCTTTGACGTAACATGAAAAGTGGACATGAAGCTTGGAAAAAAATGCGATCGAACAATCAGACACAATTTACTCTTCTAAATTATGTGCATTATTTGCATGACGCAGCCAACCCGCATTCCCCATTGCAATTTGCAATTCCAATGACGAACGTCTTTTTTCAAACGTACAAAGAGTACCGAAACCGAATTATTTGTTATATTTGTCCAAGCTATGACCTCGTCTCGTCGCATTCCAACATTGTTTCTAAATAAAAACTGTGCCACACACGACACACGATACGACAATCCTTTATAGTTTGTTTGCATGATACAACAATAAAAATGGCAATGCGTAACTTTTCAGCTTCCTTTTTCTTCGTTTCTTTTTATGAGAAACGTCTAGTCTAGTCTGCATATATATCAATTACATAGTAGTGGCATGACATGACTTTCATCAAATCTATAGTGATCAATAGAAATTGGTATCTAACGTAAAATTTGCAAGGGAAAGGGAAACATGGCATATTGCAGTTGAATTCATCCAGCCAGAGCCAGACATCTTTAATCGTTTGAAAAAACGGTTGATTTCATTGCACTGCAACCATATCTCTTGAATGACATGACATGATCGTTGCCTCGTGGACAATGTGAACTCTGTCGTCCTTTGGATATTTTTTCTATTTTGGTTATGCTGAATGCAGAGGAATACCTGCTACAAATTGCAATTATGCTGATATGTCATGATGGTTGGCGATGGCACACGATTTATATAACAATCATTATTCATGGTTCTTTATGTAAGGCAAGCTGTAACCGGGAAAATTCTGTCCGCATATCTGTCATGTTTTATATTTTTTGTCTTTTTTTCATTCTGGTACTTTTTTACAATTTTTAACCTGTTTATATTTTGCTTATGTCTGTTTTAAGAATACTTATGTTTTATGCTCAAATTATAAAATTCTAAAAGATGAATTTATTTTCAACTATTTATGATAAGTACTTAATAGAAGGACATTCTCCAACCATTTACACCTGTCACTAGGTAAATGCATCTAGCATCAAGGCCATTCTACAAAATATTTTTATAAGAATGGAAACGATAGCCATTTAGCTTGAAGCCACGTCAGTCTTCTAATTTGTCAGTGATGTGATGATGTTTCCTTTCCCACTATTTTGATGACATTCTCATTTGCCATTCTCGCACTTCAATCATTGTGTCATCTACGAATGCATAATATATTTTTTATTTTTAAACACTCATTAAAATAAGTACTACTTGTATCGTATCGCATCTTCTTCAATCCTAAGCCATGCGAATAAATTTAGCACGTTTGTCTAAGAATTTTCCATTCCATCTATCAGAGTATATCCTGTGGATAAACAAAATATGAAAGAAAAAAACATGTCAAAGCCCTCGTGTTTACGACAAGCATGTCAAGCACATGCTGCCTCCTCGCTCGTTCCTCGTTACCATAATAATTATGTATTAGGGTTGATTGCATTTACACACAAAAACGAGCAACATGGTTTTACCACCACCACCAACACCACTACACCATCAATTCTTTACTTAACAAGCACAAAATTATGTAGATTCCCTTGAAATTTCTCAAGTGTCATACAATCAAGTAATCGCCCCAATAGTAATTTCAAAATTAATTTCATTTTCTTACTATTTTTTGCATCGCATTCTAATGCACTGGGTTTATTCATGTATTCAAGTTTTACACAACACTCATACTCATGAGTGTTTACAGTGTACTCTATTTTTGACCACTTCAAGTACCCTTTCCTCTGCGACTACAACCAAGGTCTGGGTATCTTCAATGATCATTCAAGCATACTGCATAATTTTTCAATTGAGTGAATAGTATGCGCCCACTTATAATTTTATAAATATATGCTAAAATGCTTTTAAACTAATAGTAATCCTTTTTAATAAGAATTTGGAAGGCATTTTTTCCCAGTTTCACTAATTCGTTTGAAAAACATTCCGAAAACTTGACATTTTTCTCAGGAAATTCATAGCTATGTTTCCGATCGATCGCTAAACATTATTGACTCCCAACATCAAAAGTCACTTTAATGGATTCTTTTTGGGTTATAATTTGCCTGCGTGAATATGCTTGTTGAACAGAAGAGCCAATATCCTGTCACTTCCTTCTGTCATATCGCCACGCTATTCTATGCCCCATGAAAGTATTAGTTGATTACAACAATAACAATGTTAACATGTTTTGAGTCATCCAGTCATCATACATCACCGTCACGACGCGACGATGGTCAAAAACCCTTTTTTACTCAATGCTCAATGTATTTACGTAAATAAATTAAATGTAGCATGTAAACTAACAAAAAAAAGTATTTGTTATTTTTTTAAAATCAGCTAGCCATTAGAAATGATTTGACGGCTCATAGTCAGTAGTTGGCTTATGGCTATGATAGATAATTTAATTATGTTGAATCGAAGAAATCCCTGTAATTTGCCTTCAAAATAATTATAGCCAACGAAATCCTCTTAATTTGTGAGCTGCGCTACTTTTACATGTTGAAGTATACGCTTGAGCTTGTAGTTATTAAATGACTGCTATTTATAAAAACAAATTGTTTTCAACAAATTAACCTAATATTTTCAAGAGCCTTTTCAATGTTTGCAAGGTTTATGACCCTGTGAGCCTCTTGCCATATATTTAAAGCGGAAGTAGGTAGTTATTAGAAGCGTCATTAGATCTTCTCTTTCTGTAGAGATTTTTGAAGCGTGCCAGCATTCGGAATTTATAATTGAATTACGTTGGCTAGCATGTGGTTTTTTTGGGCTTGTGTCTTTCATGCATATCGCCAAAATGCATTTAGAGCAATTACGCACGCAGGTGTGATAATATCTGAAAACTATCTTATACTCATCCCCATTTCCCAGCAGATTGTTTAATAGCTTTGCTTTTTGAATTGTGTGCATTATGCTTCGAAGATATGTTTCAATGTGTTAAATATTTAGTTTACAAAAAACTTCCTCTCATTCATTCAAATTTTATTTGCAAACTTCTACTTTAACATTAAACTTTCCATTGTATCTTTTGAATGCATTTCAAAGCCTTGCTTTAAATCATGGGTTGATTTTGATTAACAGATTTTAACTTTTTTCATAGACTTGTCTTACAAGCGTTGCTAACATATAGATTACATAAATGCATAACATATTATATGTGTTAAGATGTTGATGATGATCTAGTTACGTCACTGAATAGTTGGCCATAAAAAATATGTTAAGACCAGCACGAGTATGCATGTGTTGATGTTTTTTTTTTAAAACAAAAGCTTAAAAAACATAACACAAATATACATCATACTCTTGCTCCTAAAATATCTGTTTAACAAAAGGTCAAAAACACAAAGTGTGATTTACCGTATCAGGGTCGGGTCTCAAGAGTCAAGATACTTTTATCTTCTTTTATTATACAAAGCATAAATCAGATCAGTTTAAGTATCTATATAAAAGTTCCAAAATCATACAATATCTAAAGGCTATTGCCAAGAGGGTTTTTACCTATGGACGATATAAAGTTCTACATAAAAATCGGTGGCTGAGACGTTAGGATGCTGGAGACATACAGACTTTTTGCCCACCCCTCATACACAGCAATCTAATTGTAACCTGTTATGATCGTAACCTGAATCTTCCGATCAACACCAATTTCCTTTCTGTTTTTTATCTGTTTTGTCACATTGAACGAATATTGACATAAATGTGTGTGGTGGAAGTGCGTACGTTTCATCCTAAAAAAAAATCTGAATGAACAAAGACAAGTTTATTACTGTAATTGTCATAACTCATAACTAAATAAATTTTAGAAAAGGCAATATTCTACGAAATCATCTATCATAATAAATTATGAACTGAATATCTTCTGCAACGGTATCGACATGAAAGGGTATTCATTCTGCATCCAACGTGAAACATCCATCGATAGATTAATCCCACCATATCCTTCTATTTTTTTGTATTCAGGGGCGTATAAACCAAAATTGATTGTGTTTCAGCTTTCAACAAGACATTTCAACTATCTAAACTCGTTTTATACCTTGTTACTCTGTGATATGTGTCATATTGCTACTACTACAAA
This sequence comes from Entomobrya cf. arborea Gr-Col-00668, assembly GCA_034699025.1. Taxonomy (NCBI): domain Eukaryota; kingdom Metazoa; phylum Arthropoda; class Collembola; order Entomobryomorpha; family Entomobryidae; genus Entomobrya; species Entomobrya cf. arborea Gr-Col-00668. The sequence continues at coordinate 33,473 of JAQIWN010000247.1, forward strand.
TCTCGTTGCAAGTTTTTCTTTTACATTGTATATTATTACATGTAAAAGCTTAAAAGGAAACCATCTTGTCTGCCATGCCATAAACTATATTTTTTTTATCCACATTCTTACATAAATTGTTAAACTTACCATATCGACATGACCATTCCAGCCGCAGCAGACGAGGCTTGCTGACAGCTTGCATTTTTACAAATAATGGGAAATGCGACGTAAGAGGATTTCGGGTAATAAAATGGAGTGACATAGAAAAGGAAGACGGTGACAGCAAGTACGAAAAGAATAGGCTTTCTCCGAAGTCGCTCCATCAGGGTAATCCCACTGGAAGATCCCATCTTGACGAACTTGCCAATGATCGTGCTAGTGATACGCTCATTTGAATCTCAAGACAACTAAAGCAAAAAAATAAAGTAATCATGTTCATTAATATAGTTCTCCCTTTCTAAAACTTTAGGAAAAGTAATTACTCCCTTCACTATATTTTTTCAAGGCTTTGATCCGTCATAAGAATCTAATTAGATAAAATACTTTGTTCAAATCTTAAATCTCACCATGCTTGCAGATCTGATCAAATAACACCTTGCTGTATGCAATGCTAGTAATAATACAAAACTATAATGCAATGTAAGTAAAAAATAAAATAAAAGTCTTTAGATTTGAGATTAGACTATTTAGAGTTTCTAGACTTGTGACACAATTTCGATTTACTTCGTTCGAAACTTGATATTTTTGAATAGTAATTAAACTTGTTAATCAATTGATGAAACTCATGACACTCCTTCCTGGGTAATAAATGTTCTTCATGAATTTATGTAAGTTAGGAGTATTTCATGATATTTTCGTTCCGAACGTTTAATTGTAATGAGAACAGTCATTTTTAATAGTTGAAGGTTTTTCGGAAATCAGAAGTAATGCGAGGTCAACCTTAGAATTCTCCAGAGTTACAACTGGTGATCTCAATCAGTTTAGGGTAAACACTCTTATCAATATACTGCGCATGCAAAATAATTTGTGAAGTGGACTTTCCTTCCTTAACCAGTAAAAAGTTATGTTATCAGGTTGTATATGCATTCAATCAATCTTAACTAAATAAACATAATAACGATGACAATTGGAATGCAATGACAACAATATTTTATCATGTTTGTACTTTGTGATGCAGTCCAAAAACATAATATTGATTTACTAAACATTGAAATACATATGTTCAATGATTTGACCTATTAATGTGAATGCTAATCTTATAGCCTTACAAAAAAACGGCACGTGTTGATAATGATCACAAAACAGTTGAATACTATCCTTAATTAAATTTCCTAATTTAGCCATACAGGAAAGTAACCTATATATTAAAACAATCAGAGTTTACATTTCATTGACTATTATCTATTAGAGGAAACTTTTAGCATTAAAAATAATCCTTAAATGCATACCTTCTCATTTCCTCTTTTTGCATGCTCCCCTTATTCCTCCAATTCCCCCTTTGTTTTCCCCATTCACTTTAAGTCTTCTCTCTGGAAAGAATCTCTCACAAGCCAGCAAACATCTCTCTGTTACTCACCACCATGTGAAGAAACATATCATCATATTTATTTAATGTCCACGTCAATAACGCTTCACTACACTTGAACGACGTAATTTCCACAAAATTCAAACAACCGTCAAACTTTTGAACAAGAAAAAATGAATCTCTCCAGGTAAAAGCGCAGGTTGCAAATGTAATTTCCACAATTCACTTCAAAAACTAGTTCACAGTGCACACAAGAAACATAAAACATCCCATCCACAAATTTTAATTGTACTTTTAATGGTATTGATAATAGTTATTGTTTTTTTATATGCACTAGACGATGTTTTCTGGAGCGTGATTTATTTTATGAGGCAAACAGTTCTTCTGTGTCTGTGCGTTACAAAAAGTAAGAAAGGAATGATGGCTGCTGTGGTGTCGAAATTTTAACGTTTTTTTTCTCATGCGGGTGATTTTTTTTTCTTCTTTTTCTTCTGTACCTCTTTTAATTTTTAAATGGAATGGAAAGGAGTAATTTGTTTTTTTTGGGGAAAGTTCCACACACAATATCAATGAGGTACACAAGTAATGTGATTTCCATACGAATGTTCTTTTTATTTTCAAAATAAAATATATTTATCCATCTATGTTTACTCTGTTGTGTGTGGCGTGGTGTGAATAAAAATCGGAAAGCAAGACTATTTATTTTTAAAGAAAACTTTTTTTTACTGCTCTATTTCCCCTTTCATTTCTGTAATTCCAACGCAACGCTGCGTTATAAAAAAATAAACCGGTTGTAGTCAAAGTCATAATCCAAATATCCAAAAAAAAAAGTTCCCTCATTCAATCCAATCCAATCCACATATCACTATAACTAGAGCTTGTAGTATTGACTTTTATGCTTTTTTATGCTACTTGACTTATATTCTAATACCCATAAAAAATGTGCGTATAGGTAGCAATGCATCGGTGTAAAAAAAAGTCTAGTAGACAAAGTGCTCAGTCAGTGTAACATGATGCGAAACTGATGATGGAAAAACATGATTGTGGGTAACAAGGTAAAAAAAATATCCACCTCTTCTGCTACTGATGTGCTGGTACTCTTCTGGTAAAGGTATAAATATTCTGTGCTCCTGTTTTTCCTTTTTTGGTCTTCTTTTTGCTCCTCGGCCCTCATGGAGGAGAAAATTGTGCGCTTTTGGAGTATGTAAACGTGTAGGATGAAGTATTTACTGGAGAAAAAAAAGAAGAAGAGAAGAGAAAGTTGTTGAGCTACAGTAAATATGAGCAACTTGCTGTTATAGTTTGTGTACGTAAAGCTAGTCCAGTGCAGTGTTCTGCTTTTTCGGGTTTTTTTGGCTTACGGCTTCTCGTTTGGGTAAAATGGGGGAAATATAATAATATTTATTTAGACGGTAAATCCGATGACATGATACGTGGTGGTGGTGGGGGAGGAGGAGGAGGATGGTGGATGGCGGATGGCTATGATGACGACGATGATGACGATGTCGACCAACTTTTTAGTAAAGTATGTTATAGGAAAAAGATTTTCTCTTCAGTCAGCAGAAAATTATGTTTGTTTATGGGTTTTCCTTGCTTTTTCTTGCCAGAGAGAGAGAGAGAGGAAGAGAGAGAGAACGCTAAACATAAATGCTTTCTTTCTTACTCAGAAAACACACGTGTGTATCTTTTGCTGTAATCTGGTGCGGTTGTTGTTAGTTTATATATAAAAGTTGATGTGCTCTCTGGAAAATAAGACGTTATACTGTTGACTGTACATAAAGTTGTTGGAAAAGCAAACACAGCGAGAAAAAAGTAAAAGTGGGAAATTGAGCTGTGATGTAAATGAATTTCCTTCACATTTTGTCTTCCTGTAGAATGAACTTGATGGTATGATGGTTGTAAGTTTAAGTATGGTGGTGGTGCTGGTAGTGCACTAGATTTTTTTAGGAGAAATCATACAAGAAAAAAAGTCAGAAAAGTATTAGGAAGAGAAAAACATGGAAGTTTAAAAACTACACGTATACCACCACACACTGTTGTTAGTCATAAAAAACATGGTCCATCTTTCTTTATAGAGGTTTTTTTTCTTAACACGCACGCTAACGAAAAAAACGGTAACACATAACTATTTACTTAACTGACTGAGCTGAACTGAGCTGAGACGATGACGATACGATGCGATGTAGTATTTTCAGGGCTTTGACTTTGATGATATGTTGTAGTGTTTTTTTATTCTTTCATGACGAAAATAATCATCATATTAATGACAATACAGAAACGTTCCTTGTACTGTGTGTTCATGTTCCAGCTAAGAAGAACCAACGGCGCAGTGTCATGATTACTTTGTTGTGTCGTCAGAACCACATTTTTTTTCTCCTGACTGGATTTTTTTCTCTTCTTTTTTCAGGGGAAAAGTGCATTTACACTTGTTAGGTAAGTCACCCGCTGTTTTTCTTTTTTGCTGCTCTGCAGACAAGTCCACTTTCACCAGAATTTTTTTATTCTCTAACCATTCACTAACCTTAAGTGACCGATGTTGACAAAACTTGTATGGTTTTCTCGTCTAGTCTGCAAATAGAAGAAAAAAAGAGGAACTTCAACAAAAAGTACAATTATATTTGGAGGCGCGATGAAAAGAGACATGTACAGTGTGAGTCGCAACGCTAATTGGTTTTTTGGCTTAATCAGATTACATGTAATGTACAGAATGCTACACAACTACGACTACGGCTATGAAGCTAATGCTCCTATTGTGTTGAAAGAAAACACAAAAGCTAAAAGGAAGAGAATTTTTTTAGGATTTTATTTTATCCTATTGACAATGCAAAGGGAAATATATACATGAATGAAATAAAAAAAACTTCTAAGTATTTTTATTATATGTATGCATTGTACGTGACTAGATAAACGGTAACACACGGTTTATATTTTGCAGACTTGTAAAAATGCAATAGTAAAAAAATATATAAAATGTATCAAGTTTTTTTATGTAGTTCAAAGGAATCTGTTCTGGCTTGGCTCACTAGTCTACTTGTGATAATCCCTCTTTTGTAAATGCAGTAGTGATGATGATGGTAACAATAAAGCACTAGAAGTAAAAAAAATATATTCCACCATTTACTACACCGGTTCTATAGTAATTCAGAAGCGTATGGTTTTTTTTCCTCAAGTTCCAGTCAAGTCAAGTCACTAAGTATTTAGATTTTGTTTTCTTGGGATGTGTTTTATGTAAAAATGTTCATGTGGACGTACACCATCACTATCACCACCGCATTGTCGTGGTGACAACTGCAAAATGGTAAGTAAAGTGAAATGATGAGATCTGTTTGGTTTTGTGTTGTTGTGGAAAATGCATGTGTACAAGTACAACTAAAACCAACCTGATTTTTTTTACATTTTCCCAAATAACAAAATAAAGCATGTAAACTAACACAAAGATGTAGCTAAAAATATAAGTTTGTAGAGAATATTTGTGGATTTAGATGTGATATATGTTTATATTGAAGATTTGAAGTGTGAAAAGAAAGACGGACTCAAGGGAAAGAAAAATGTGCTGCTTAAAATCTAATGATAGCATGGAAAAGGATGTAATGCGTGTTATGTGTAACTGAAAACGATAATGGGAAAGCTTATAGGAGGGGAAAAAAAGTAGACAAAGTACAAAAGTATGAAAAGCTATTCTCCTCCCAAGTCGGTATCAATCGCTACACACTATACGCCTTCTTTCCTTTTAGTTATTAGAACTGAACTGATAAACTTGCCAGATGGTTTGTAGCCGAGTTGTCTCAAAAAAAAAAAAAAAGATTTTAAAATGTGTTTCAAAAATAGGAGTATATTCGTAGAAATTTAATAAATTCTGAAAGTTGTAATAAAGTTTCTCAAAAATTTAAAATAAAAGAAGTATTCCACGTTAAATTTTCCAATTTAAACGAAAAGCACACTTTTTAGTATAATCCTTTGAATAGAAAAGATTTTCGAATTTGTAATTTAATTTTTTTAATACTTTAATTTGGACTGATTTAAAATGCTTACCGTTTTCGAAATATAAATTTGAGAGAAACGAACAGGAAAAGGGGCACTATGCAAAAACTATCACAGTCATATAGCCTTCAATAAGTATTTGCACGACAAAACTTAATAGTATACTTGTGTTGCATACATTGTATTTTTCAAGTTAAATTGTATGTTTTTTGGATGTGATGCACGTACTAGTTTTATAAACTGGAACCGCGTAGAACGTATAAATACAAATGTTATTGGTTCCAACTTCCAACACGTCAGATCTTTTTTACTTTATGTTACGTTACGCTACGTTACGTTAAAACTAAAGTAAAACTGTATCAGTTGTAATCATCATCATGAAAAAGGAAGATGATCATTTTGTAATGATGATGATGAGGAATTTTCAAAAAGACTGTTCTGTTCTGCTTCGAAATCCTCTTTGCGTACTATTACCATTATTCCAATTTCAACTTACTACTATTTGGCATTAGTTCAACATTTTTTTTAAATGATGCAGTGATGTATAACAAGTAGTATGAGTTGTATAAGTTCAGATTTTTTTGTGAAATTCAATCTATGTAGCATTGAAAAACAAAGCCAAAGCCAAAGCTAAGCATATTTTCATGAATTTACATGCAAAAAAAATCGAGAGTATATTCTTCAAAATTGAGTAGCACCGGTCATGCGTTGCGCAATAGTGTTTTTTTCTCGTAGATGTTACAATTACAATACTATTATTAATTGAAAGAAAAAGTCTCAACGTAAAAAACGCATATTATGCTTATCTTAATATATGATGAAGAGTTTTATGAAGTTTTTATGTTTTGCTTTTGTGAGCATGCAATCATCCTTTGATATTATCTGTAGTTTAGTAGTATGTACGTCAAACATGAACCATTTCTTTTGAGACTCAGACTAGACTAAAAAATTATAAACAAAAAAAAAATGTAAAAGATCATCGTGCAAAGGCCACATGGTGCTGTACGGTGCATGGAAAAATATTGAACGTTAGATTTGATGTTTTCCTCCAAAAAACGTATGTGTAACGAATAAAAAGCCTGACTTATTGGATAAATATTTAGTGTAGTTTTGTATATATGCGTCGTAATATTATAATTAACTGTAATCCACTTTAGTTCATTACACGAACTTACCATTGATTATGCATTAAGTTTCGGTCGGCGTGTTTTTATTACGTAGCTGAAAGCGAAGCGAAAGCAAGTATTAACTTTATCATGTTTGTCTGTCTGTCTGTCCGTGAGTACGATACCTTGGAAACGCGTTGACCGATTTTATTTATTTATTTATTATTTGGCATATGGGTCACTTTGGTAAAGGACAACATCGCTATTGATTTTCAGCCCCTAGGTCAAACCCCAAGGTCAAGGGTAGACTATTTTCAACTTGATCATAATGCAAATTTCAATAGCACAAACGGAAGCTCTCATCGAGTAGATCATTAATAATGTATCACTTAGGTCATCGTGACCTCATTTGGTCAGAAATCGGCGTCGAATGTCAAAACATCTAACATTTCGAAAGACATTTCATTTGATTTTATCCTCATTCTCAGTCACACTGCGCATAGTAAGTGCATTCGTTAGTGCATGACATCGTTTCAGCTACGTCGTTATGGTCGCTATTACAGCGGGTTTATTTTATTTCAGCTCTAAAGAATCTACTTTGCTTTGAAAATCTGTTGAATATGTTGTTTCAAACATGACACCATATCAATTTAACATCAATGTTTACCATGAATGTAACTTTTTACGATTGATTAGTTTACATATTCATTAAAATGTCAGTGTAAGAAATACGAATGCAAAAAAGCTTGACTTAAGCAACTTTGCAAAGTAATTTTGTTAATCGATAATTGGAAGACCTTGCTGTAGACTACAATCTACAATGTAAAATTCCACTCCCAGTATTCCAAAATTTCCAACAACAAAGTATTCCATTATTTTCTAACCAATTTACCACAAACAACTTAATTAGTCTTTGATCATTGAAATTCAATTATAAACTATATTGAATTAGGAAAGTGAATACTTAATATTATTAATTAGAATACAAAGGATGTTGTTAACCAATGATTTTAACCAAACAAATTACAAAGTGGGCACTCATACCATTTAGGTTGTTAATTCACCACCGAAACGTTAAATGTAAATGTTAAACGTTAAAAAATAATGAGTATTCGTATTCTCATTTAAAATATTAACGAATATTGAAACATTTTGAATATTTAAATCAGGGGTGTATTTTGCCAAGCTGGTCGTACTCATAAATGAAATGTATCTCATTTCTCATATCCCCGTCCGCACATAAGATACACCCGTCATCATCATGAACCATGTAATGCATCAAACAAAGAAGTAAAAAGTTGAGTAAAAAATGACACCCACCAAAAACCACTCTGAACTCTGGACAATATATGTAAATGCAAATCACTGCTTGAAACATTTCTAAAAGAGCTAGCCTATCTGGCTACCACTTTGAAAGTTTGAAATGCTCTCCAGCAACTACAAAACGAAGCCAACAAGACAGCCTCTCTCACAAAAAGTACAACACACTTTGTAATTAAACCTTCGTTTGAACGATATTGTGTGCAATATAAATACAGCCATACTACTATATTTCTATAATATCATTTTCCAACAACTAAAGATACCATGAAGGAAATTTAATAAAATCAAAACCTAATATGAATATATAGCAGTAATAATATACACATTTAACTTTTCTTGTTTCTTCATGTTACAAGGCTAAAAGTTTCCAAAAATGAGTTCTTACAACATTTGAGGAACTATTCCTGTTATAAGGGTGGGGGGAAACGACCCCCCACCATATGACTCCAAACTTTTTACGCTAAATTAG
>JAQIWN010000248.1:0-41843 GCA_034699025.1 Entomobrya cf. arborea Gr-Col-00668
GCACCCTCAAAAATGTTTGCTAACACAAAAAAGTGTCCAAGACGTAGACACGCAGACAGTTGGCTTGTAGCTTATTATACTTGGATGAGGTGCCACATACAGAACAGCTTGATTCCCATTTTATGTATTGATATATGGGTGATAGATACGAATAAAGACTAAAGAAGATTTTTTTTCCAGAGTTCAAGTACATGTGGAACATTTATTAAATTTTACTTTGCCAAGTTTAAAAAACGATGCGTACCAGCGTACCGTCGCAAGCAAAGAACTTGGAGCTGTGTAGGTGAATGATAAGTTCAATATGCGTCACGTCACATGTCACATGATACTTCATTTATTACACAAGAGCCAATTAAGCATATTAGTTACTTTATGTAACCTAATTTATTACATAAATGTTTTACGTATATTTGAGAAAGATTATTTTCATCTTGGTAAAATAAACTTTTGTTTTCCGCATAACATGCGTATGAAGTTACTTTAGGGGAAATATTTACAGATTTTCTATATAATGTCATTATGATTTTTGACGAATGCTTCTGAATATGTTGACCATCATGATAATCAAGTAGCATTTGATGTCGGGTGTCAGAGAAACAAAAGAATTTGGTGCTTGAGTCTCTTGAATCTGGTACTTATGTTTCAACTTGGATATTTTGAGAACACGACATGTTATATTAAATGCAGTATACAGTCAGTTCTAACTTAAAACATTTACATAACCTTGAAACAGATGATTGTACAGAAATTAAATTATTTCACTGGTGTTTCGCTTAATTAGAGCTAAATGACATTGCTTAAATTTTGGTAGGTGGCATGCGATTGCCCAATTACGAATAACAATGACATAAAAGTATAAAAATACATTACATAAACTATTTTTCAGGCGCTGGATGGATGCTTATAAAATTGGTTGGGTTAATTATGTCGGATTCATTTTATTCTTGCTCTTTGGAGAAGAACGAATAATATTTAAGCTATTATGTTGTTTGAATTTGTCGCGATAGCCATTATTGGCTTTCTTATTTACGTTATCCTCCTTTCCAAATCATCATCTCCAAAATATTGGAAAGAACATGGAATTCAAGAAATTGATGGTTCTGTCGCCGCCTCCACACTTGATATAATTTTGGGCAAAAGGAGTATCATGCACAGAGATGAGTACGCTTATGAAAAGCTGACCTCAGGCAAATTTTGTGGCATGAAGGAATTTTCATCTCCTGTGATTTTTGTCAAAGATTTGGAAATTATCAAGAAAATAGTCATAAAGGACTTTGACTACTTCATGGACCGAAGGGATTTTTTCCCAATTGTAGATGAAGACGGTATTTTGCCTAAAATTATTGGATTTCTAAGAGGAGAAAAGTGGAAAGATGTACGAACCTCAATTAGCCCCAATTTTACATCGGGAAGAATGAGAAAAATGATGGAGCATTTTAATGATGTCGGCCAAGAATGGATTCAAATGTTGAAAACTCAAACAAGTAAAAAAGGTGGTTCAACAGCAATTGAAGTCCTCAACACAGTAAACCAATACTCTGTCGAAGTGATCGCCACCTCAGTTTTTGGAATGCGATCAGGATCAATTGGAAATACTAACTCAGTATTTTACAAAATGGCTAACCGCCTTGCGGATCCTGGAATAATTGACATGATAAAGCTGAACTTATCCCCAAGGTTTCCCAAAATCTTCAGAACTTTGGGTATAGAAGTAATGGATATGGAGGCAATCGGTTTCTTCGAAAAAATCCTCAGACAAAGTATGGAAGCAAGACTGGATGGAAGTGTGAAGCGAAACGATTTTCAACAGTTGCTAATTGACACCCTGAAAGGTGAGCATAAAGATGTTGGATTAGATGAACTGAGTAGTTTTGAGAAAGAAGCTATGTTAAGTGGTGGTGGTGGTGGTAGTGAAGGTGACAAAGTGGATAGGAAAGGTCGCTTTTTGACAAAGGACATCATTGTCGCTAACAGTTTAATTTTCTTCCTCGCTGGAACTCAGACCACGTCGGGATTCATTTCTTTTGCGATGTATGTCCTTGCAGCATATCCAGACATTCAAGATAAATTATTACGAGAGGTTGATCAAATAATTAAGGAAGACGGTTCCATTGACTATGATGAGCTGGGACGGTTAAATTACATGGAAATGTTTACCAGTGAAGTACTTCGTCTTTACCCTGCAGCGTTTCGACTAGAACGAGAGGCAACTAAAGATTACCACGACAAAGAATCAGGACTGTTTGTACCAAAAGGGACGACCGTAGTAATTCCAGTGAAGTCTATTCATTATGACCCCAAATATTATCCTAATCCTTTAAAATTTGACCCAGAGAATTTCAGTACGACAAGAAAAGCTGAGAGAAGTTCGTACGCCTACATGGCGTTTGGGATTGGTCCAAGGAGCTGTATTGGAATGAGATATGCTCTGGTGGAATCAAAGGCTATTATTGCACAGGTGGTGCACAACTTTAGGATTGAGCCAACAGAGAAAACACCAATTCCTGTCACTTCGACAGTTGCTGGGTTGCAGGTGTTTTTGCCAAAAGGGTTGGAGTTGAAATTGACAGAACGAAAATAAAAACAGAAGTATAACTTTTAATTATTTTCATGTTATTTATATATCAATCAATAATCGTAATGATGCTATTGAGTAAAAACCTAGTATATATTGTATTTGGCGATTGATAATGATTTGACGAAAATAAACCTATGATCGTTTGATTTTTCATCTGAAGAAAAATGTACACATATAAAATTCGTTAAAATTTGTTTGGTAGACAATATGGATGAAAGCTTTTAGAATGTGTTCCACCGAAACCCGAATCGGAGGATAATCCCAGACCAGACATGCCCATTCAAATTCATACCACAGAGAGGTAAACAAGTATGCATGGAATAGTAAAAAGTATGCGGTCGACTTTCTTTCCTTCTTTTTTCATTTTTTTTTAACCTTATTCATTCATCAGCAAAACTTTTGCTTACTGATGCATGCAATGATGATATATGACATCGTTCGTGTACCTATTACCACGTCCCGACATCAACCTCCTCAATATTTATGGTAAAATTTTCTCAATTCTGGAGAAAACTTACGATTCAGTTGGCCTATTGTGTTACGTTACACATACAAAAAAATGCATGATCTAGAATCATCATTTATTTGTAGGCAGTCAGTCATGCCCATTGCATAAGCATGTATTATTTTCAGACAGATAAGAATGTGAACTTTGAAGATGTAGGTAACGCATCCATAAAACAAAATTGCATTACTTACAACATTTGTCTGACCACTAATGACTTTATGTTGACATACGTAACAACTATAAAATGATACGCTGCCCATTATGTACCTTACTAATTCTTCTTTCCATTTAGATTACACCTAATTAGTGGCATAGGCATAGAATATTACGATGTCAAGTTGGATCTAACTTGGTCCATGTTTTTCAAGCTATCTTGCATGAGTTTTTATAATCTTTCCCACTCATTTAATTATGCATTCGTTGTGATGGACAATGATAAAGACGTACGAATGTTATAGAATTTTCACATCTGTGCAATTTCTGCTAAAATACTTCATAGTCGTAAATATGGCAATATTATCGATTTTTTTTCTTTTGAATTTCTATCGAAACTCAAAATACAAAACTGAACTATTGCTATAATTTCTTGATGGTTTCATTATACATTGCTTGTCCACTCGATTCTAGTTTTTTATTATATAATCTCGAATTTTGCAGAGAATATAAACTGACAAATAGCTACAGCCTTCTACATCTTAAAAATAAGTTCTACTTTTCTATTACTTGAGTTGTGAAGTGCAGCCTTCTTCATCATGATGACATGACACATTAATTATCTCTAAGGACACAAACCAGATGAGACTTGTCTTGTAGTCTATCTAAAGTGCGAGTAGAGTACATATTAACATTTTTACTGAAAAGTCCAATTAACATTTTATTCTAAACAAAATCAAGCAGAACAACGTGTTGTGTAATAGTTGGAAACATTTTCAATTCATACGAAACTTACTCAAGGAGACGTAATGTGAATAATATTGTTCTTCCCACACGAGCTCGGCAGTGTAAAAAAACCAACTTTCATTTTCAGGGAAAGGTTTTTTATGTCTTATTTGTGTTCCTGTCCTACGAACAACGAATGAAGTACATTTAGTACCCATTGTCAGTCACTATACGTATTACATACTTCGTGCCAGTCGTGTCATTTAGGTTTGATGAAATGCCAACAAAAGAGTTTTGCAAATGAAAGCTTAAAATGCTTACAAATTACGTAATTACTTGGTATCTTTTTAGTTTCCGGTTTTTTTGTATACTTTTTCGTAATTTTCTACTTCACTAGCAACAAAATTGTGTCATTTTGTCTTTAAAAAAAGTTTGTTCATTAGAGTTTAGGTTGTTCTGACTGCACACTATATTATGTGCCGTTCCTGGAAGTCTAATACAAATATTTCTCACTCAGGATGGAAATGAATAAGGAAATTTTTAGGAACATCTCTAAATTTTAAATATGGTTTTATCAAAGCTTACAAATAAATTTGGTTTGGAAGTTAATCCGGTCGTATAATACAACATTTATTTCGTATATCTGCATCCCAGGATTTGATGATATCTCTGCACTTACGGATACCAGGAAATCATTGAAAATTATTTCTAGTGACCGAACAATTCCCCAATGTCAATACGAACATAATTCGTAGCTTGGTGGATCACAAAATCAAAAATGTAAACGATACATTTTCTCCATAAATTCATAAAATTTAATAGCTCATGTTATATTATATCGATACTATCTCTTGAAGTATACTTTTAAACCTGCTGAAATTCAAAAACTACGTATTATTGTATAGATTGTACCTTTTCATCGTGGGGGATCAATGAAATACACGGCTTTCCATGAAAAAAATTACAGCTATTTATATATGCTACGCATGTGATGGATCAGTCAGTAAAAAATGATTGACATTATGAAGAATCAGCGTTACGAACTCAAAAACAAAGTTACGCCATTTGTTGGTTGTAGTTTCCAATGCCATATCACATCGTATGTAACGTAACAGCATAAATTATTCATTTTTTTGCCCACTAATATCAAACCATAGTCAACGTTAATTATGCTAATTTTCTTTGTACTTGTTTACCACTTTTACTAGTAACGTCAACATTACTGTTACTCTAACCTGTAAGTATACTAGTACTGCTCTACCTTTTAAATATGCCTCAAACTTTAACGATTAAATTTTAATACAAATACACGCACAAAATCGATTTTAAGCATTACGTAAAAGCTTACAAATTTTAAGTTACTTATTTTACTCAAGAACAAAAGATCAAACAGCCATGTTGTTCTTCCCCACAAAGCCAACAATTCATAAAATGTCATTGTGTCATCCATTCCCACCAGGAAGATAATCACAAAAGCATTCAACGTGTCTAACTAAACCTGGCATACCTGTCACAATTCATCCATCCGCAAAAAAACCCAGCAAAGTACAAAATGCTTACACAATACTACTAAGCTCAGCAGCTACACTTCCGCTCATCCTGTTTTCTGTCTTTCTCCATCGCTTTCACTCAACTCAAGCTTTCTCCCAGCAAAAAGCTGAGTCTTTTCGAGGATTTCATTTCAGTTGGGATTCTACTCTGTATCTTTACACATCAACAGGAGGACGAGAACAAAATGTGGACCTCAGACTCGCTCGAAGTAATCGAGCCATTTCCCAACACAAGTAGCACCAGTTTTGTGGAGGACAACATTGGACAAGACAACTCAGACGAGTCATCGTCGTCATCAGTGCCATTTTTCAATGAATTTTGTGAACAACTTCAAGTAATTGGTGGAACGTACAACATAGCTCATGGCTATGCCAGTTTGATTGTTTGTTCTTTTGGCACAGTGGCCAATATTCTAAATCTGATTATTTTAACGAGAAAAGAAATGATCAACTCAACAAATCTAATTTTAACGGGATTAGCGTTTGCTGATCTGCTTACAATGGTGGAATATGTTCCTTATGCAGTATACATGTATTTTCTTCCCGACCCAGTGGACGGTGGTAGACGGAAATCTTATGCGTGGGCGCTTTATGTTCTTATTCATTCAAACTTTTCTCAGGTAATTACAAAACGTTTTATAATGTAATTTAATTAAGTACACACCTACACGACCTTAATTACCTAAATTAATTTGACATTTTCCAGGTTTGTCACACTATCGCCATTTGGTTAACTGTGACAGTTGCTGTGTGGCGTTATCTCATGATCAGCATGCCCCTTCGCTGCAGAACACTTTGTTCCATGGAACGTGCCAAGTGGATATTATATATGGCGTACCTTACTTGTCCTGTGTTGTGTATTCCTATTTATCTCGCTTTCTCAATAAGGACCGTGCTACCTGGAGACTCTTCTGTGCTTGATAATCAACCTAGTGGCAGTGTAACCGTCAATCTTCATCTTACTGACGATATTGATATGGATGATCCTGTCACAGAGTTATACACCAATTTAACTGCAACCTCAACAGTATCATCATCCCTTTCAGCAGCGAACGAAAGTCTGAAATACATGGTGAATCTTTCTGATTTGGCGAGACGTAATCAGTTCATTGTCACAGTCAACTTTTGGGTTTACAGGTAGTTCAAAATATCCCAAAAAAAACTAAATCTATAAAAGTGAAGATTTTGCATCCCCGTTTTTTTAATTTTCTTTTTTTTCTGCAGTGTTGTCCTAAAGATTACACCGTGCATCCTCCTAACCGTGGTCAGTATCCGTTTGATTAGTTCTCTGATGAAAGTAAGAAAAAGGAAGAAAATGCTTCTTGGCTTGTCCTCCGCTAAATCCCAACGTAATAAACGAGTCAATGGGCATCTTGAAGTGGAAGCTGGAGCAGCAATGATATCCACATCGGCATTCTGTCCAGACCATCCATCCAGCGTTGTCCTCACAGCTCCACCACCATCATCCCAAGCACCGCCAAGGGATGAAGAAGAAGCAGACGGGGATAATATTGCGGAGACCACTCTCACTGTACAAATTCCAGCAGACAAACAACTTGATTTAGTTGATAGAGAAAGAAGTGGTGTTGGAAGTGGTAGTTGTGGAAACACACGTCGCATGATGATGATTGGTAGCTTCACCAAGTCCTCCTCAGGAGAAATGTACTTAACCAGGCGAACGACAACCATGTTGCTCACCGTCCTTATCCTCTTTCTCATAACAGAATTCCCGCAGGGTATTCTCGCTCTATTTTCTGATCTCATGGGAGATGACTTTTTTAAAAGGTGCTACATTCCGATGGCAAATCTGATGGATTTTCTTGCCCTATTCAATGCCGCACTTAACTTTATTCTGTACTTTTGCACAAGTATCAGATTCCGAGCTACCTTTCTTAGAATGCTGAGTAATGCCAGGATGTATTGCACGGGGTGTCGTGATCCCAAAGGAAATTAATTATCGTTTTTTGTCGTTTCTCTTGCCAACGCTTGTTGGTTGTGCGAATTTAAAGTGTATGCATGTCAACGTGACAGTGTGAAACCTTTTTATGTCTCAACTCAAGCCAAGAATTCACTTTTCATGTCATATAGTTATGTAATCCAAAGTCTCATGCATATGTACAAAAAACACCCAAGTATCGTGAGTGTGTTGTAGCCAGCCAAAAACTAGTAACCAAATTAATCATACTCTTGTGGTCTGGAATTGTGTGAAATTGTTGCGTAAATGTGATCAGGTTTATAGTCAATAATTTAATTAGTACTTGACTGGTACAGGGTATTGTATAACAACCAGAATAAACAAAAAATGTTCTTTGAATTCAAATAATTTGCTACTGCTTACTGGCAACTAATTATATAATACTATAAATACATGTACTGTTGTAATTCTAAATAAATAACCCGGAAATAAGAGAAAATAGTACTTTCAATAAAATAAATATTATTTTGCTGTCATTCATTAACAAAAGCATAAATATACATTGCATATACCTATTGTCTAATTCAACAAGTAGAGTGGTAGACGTGGAGGACGCGGACGGCCTGCAACTGACAAAGCAAATGTTTTTCCTTTAGACTATATTTGGAACTAGATACATACTTGGTTAAAACAACAAAGACTTCTACATTTAACTTTCCTTTTGATATCTTGGAATACATTAGTACATATAACTATTTACCAGGAACTATTTCATTTTATCAGAGTATTTATCGGGTGCAATAGAACACGAAACAAAAACACACACAAGGCGATTAATATGAATTTGGTTTTTAATGAAAATACTTTCTCTTTTAACAACAAACTAAGCATAACGTAGTTCTGCAACTTGCTAGTAAATCAGAGTAAAACCCATTCACGTTGATAATTTATCACAATGGTCATTCCTCTCTTATTCTTGTGTGCTTTTGCCAAAAAACAGGCACTATTCTTTATCCGCATAAATGATTTGAATTGCGTTTTCATTGTATCCAAATCCATATATTTCTTTCTACATTTTAAGCCTCATCATAATATTAACACTACGACCACATACATACATATATACATATATAATATGTTGCCTACTGATGTATATTTTTTTCCATTTATCAGAGTAAAAATCTCGCCCCTAACCAAAAATTACCGAGAAAATGACAACAATGACAAATTAATCCTAGCCTACGCAATGTTTACAAAATGTTTTTTCTAACGATTTGTTTACTTGTTTTCATTATGCCAGTAAACCATAGAAATTCTTAGTATCATCGGATAATAGGAGGAAATCCTCAATGAATGTAAAGATAGGAAATCACATTTACGACTTAGTAAGTTCCAAGACCAGCATTCATCTGCAAACATGTTTGATACTATCTATGCTCATAATATCGTACTTCCTTCACTTGAAATGATATCGTTATTCGTGTATTTTTTTTCTCTTTAATAAAAATGGCCCAAAGTATGTACCATTACTATAGTCTTTATCCGTATCACGGCTGAAAACCAATTTGGTCGAAATATGGACAATGCACATTTTTCGTATATGTAGATATTCATTATCGAGAGCAAAAATGGCAAGATATGATCTCTGATAACTATTCAAACAAGATTTCCTCAGAGAAATGAGATTTTATGTTTTTATTTTCTACAACGTTGATGACATAACGAAATACTATTTATCTTTCTGCAAGTAACCAAAATTGGGTATCGTATTCAATTGTGTGTAGTAATGATTTTTGTTAAAAAGTATCCCATTTGTCGGTATGCTTATTGAAGTAATTCGATTCGACGTCTAATAGAAGATGATGTATCAGTGCCATTCGTAGTATCATAATATTATGTAGATTTGTTCAAAATAAAACAAGCCTTTGCTGTGGTTCATACCTTATCATTATATTACACGTGCTAGTCGCGCCACACACAATACCCCCCAAATTGCGGTACTCCTTAAATGAAATCTTTTATTCAATACATAAAAGTAAACGGATTGAGAAAGTAGCGAGCAAAAGATAACATTTCATGATAAATATAACACATAAAAACAATTTACGTGAAGTAGATTGAATTTACTCAGCTATTCTATATCCGGCTAGTTTTGAAAATACAATATATGCAAAATAAGTTCGAAATAAACAAAGAGCCATCTTTTAATACATCATTTGAGGACATTATAAGTCCGTATATGCCTTTTGGAACTTGAACTATCTAAAGGCGGTATCACAGACAACCCGGCGTCTTTCAACAAGTAGAGTGACAATACACACTACTTTGTTGTGAAGTAGTAAGACTTACCTTGCTATAAATAAAATATAATTATCTGTAATTGATCATGGAATTTAATCATATCATATTATTGTTCACTGTATCCGTGTAGTCTTTCTCCAGTAGGCATTGTAAATATCTTATGAAATTCTACGTCATAGTTAAGAACTTCATAGGTAAAATGATTTCTCCTCTCTCGAAGAAAGCTCGTACAACTTTCTTCCATCTCTTCTTAGAAGGAAGTCCTAGAGGTACTTTTTTCTTCATTGTACATTTCATAGTCATGACTCATGACGTTATCCAAAGTAATGTCCAGAGTACACATATGGACTACTTACCATTCATTTTATCAATCCATCTATCTATATTTCAAGAAAATAAGAATAAAGATGAAATATCAAGCGAAAAAATCATAACAGGAAAAACGAGACTGGAAAAAAGATGAATTGTGCCTTTGGCTTCAACCAGAAATTGAAAGGAAACCGACGATGCCGATGCTTTGTAACAAATTAATTACATGCAGTCGATTTTTTTTCAAGGCATTACACCAAATAACAGGGTATTAGAGGTTATTTTTAACCAAATTTTACTTTTGCTATTTAAGTTATAGTTTTGTACGTCATGGAATACTGATTTTTTTACCCGGAGCTAATAAAATGAATAGAAAATACGTAATGGGAAAAGTTAACAAGTGAATGATTCAACCATAAATACCACAGGAAGAAAAACGAAATATTTTACCTAACTTGCGGCATTAATTATGTTTGTTTTCAATTTTGCGGGTTTTTGGTTTTGTAAGCCTCAAGGCCTTTAATTTGACTTTGCAAAATGAATTTCCTAATGAACTTTTCTAGGAAATCGTATTCGTTTGCATATAAATTTAGTACAAATAATTTTATCTTCTGTATCCATATTCATACATGAATGCATATTTCTGTGAGAAGTAGAATTTATTTAAATTTCCAAGTATTCATTTTTAACGAGTGTATGTTGTCACTTCTTTTAAATGCTAATTAAAAATGTTAGCTAGAAAACTGAAGTTAAAACTTTTTAAAAATCTTCAGTATTTAGGAAAGTTTGAAAATTATGTCTTTTAAGCGATAAAATAGAGCGATCGCATTGGATTGTAATTCAAAATTCTTAAAAGATATTCAATATCTGCTTTGGTAAACCTGATTTCAAGCGTTTCTAAGTCTTCAGATGTCTAAATTAAAACAATAAATTGCTAAAACAAAGACCTTGTCAAAAAACGGATTTAGAAGCTGCCTTAGAAAAAACGTTATACACGATCTACAATCAATATTACCTGTCCCCTTCTTTTTTTGCTCAGTTCAGCGTAAAAAATGGTGAAATGCATTAAAAGTTACGATTCTCTTGATATTGCATTCATTCATTGAAATAGACATGATATGTAACCCATCCAGATAATAATTGCACTATATGGGCCAATGCTGTAAATAATAATAAGGTTCAGAGAGAAAGTAGAATAATGCTAGAAAAATGCTGAATAATGTCAGCTATCAAGCAATCTCTCGTTTATTGTTTGTGAGCACGCTTTTGTTCCTCAGGACGTAACGTAACTAAAAAATGTGGCCGCCACACTCGACTCCTCCAAAGCTTTACCTTTGCCAGAACAATAATAAATCTTCTGATTACCTGGTACTAAAAATATAAGGAAAGATCAGTGAAATGGAAAGCCTATCTGATCTGATCTACGATCGTGCTTGTTTCAAGCTTAAATATCATAGCCGAGCCGTAAGCGTTGTCTATTTTTGCCTGTTTTGTTGTATAAACTATTTTTTCCCCTGTATTTTGGAATGGAAATCTGAACAAGCATAATATCTCACTCTTCCTAAAAGCTTCAAGTACAAAAGTGCATTCCAAGATACAATTGAAGCGCTAAAAAAATCCGACGAAATTGTGTAAGATTACCTATGTTAGTTTACTTTCTATCTTGCAACTTGTGTGCTGTAATATTGCGCTTTGCGCTATCGTGATTTGTGTTTTTGCTGACTTGAAATATGAAGCAACTTTTCCAATAAAAAACAAAATATAGGCACTTGTTGGGCTACAAGAGACGTTTAGAGTTGAAATACAAGTCGTTATTTTTATACAGAAGGTAAATATTGAATCGAAAATTAGATTTATAAAGAAAATCAAGTATGAAGATGAAAGCATATTGTGAACTTAAGTAGGCCTAAGCTAACCTACTTAATAAACATAATAAATTTTCGGCTTTTCATCTAGTTTTTCGTTTCAATATCTCATTATTAAAAGCACAAAAAGCAAAAGAGCTCACCAGTTGAAAAACTAGGCTAGTAGACATACTGTTTATTACTTGAAGTTGAAGTAATAAAGGAACCATTACATTGATTGAAATAGAAACTATCATGCAAAGAGGATCATTTTTGGACAAAGGAAGACCCAAGTAATTACAAAGTATAAATACAAAATAACGATATAAATGTAGGCAAACAACATTACTAAAATACATCTCTGATCTGACTGATGGCATTGTCCCTTTTTTTTATTGCAACCTTTCATTTTCATACATTGATCAGATCAGACCAGCCTTCAAACAGAATGGTACAACGTAGTAAATTGTAGATAACATGATATATAACATCAACAACTGAATATTTCCAGGATAATTAAATGAAATGAAGGTAATTGTTTAAACTGTAGGCTATGATGAAAGCACATATATATTTTTTTTCGTTCCACACACACACGCGTAACTGTATTTGTATTTTATGACTGGGGAAATGTTTACAAAAGCAATATGTAGAGTGATGATGCTATGCAAACGTTGTACAGAAGTTGTATAATTCTCGAATTGCCCCACAGCTATGTTATACGTTAGGAATGGGCTTTTTCTTCCGGAGAAAGTTGAATGTATACAGACTGGCTGTGAATAAAGTAAAGAAGTGATTGAACCTCGTAGTAATAAAACTTGTATCTCGTCAGGCATGGAATTTCTCTTCTTTGTTTGCCAACTGGGCTGGGTTGGGTTATGTTGATAATGTATTTGTTTTCTTTTATGTATGTTGCGACGGCCCAGAATTAAAGCAGAACTTAAAGCGAATTGCATAATGATGTATACTTTTTCCTCTTTGATCAACCACCACGGGTACGCCTAAAGATCCAAAGAATTCAGCAGAAACAGACACAAAGCTGGAGTACAATGATTGGGAAAGCAATTTCAGCAATCTTTAGCAGTAGATCCTGGATCTGGATCAGATCGAGAAAAAAAATTAGCAAGCATTCAAGGTTAATACATATTTACATTTGTGATTCGGGGTAAAAGGTAACTTTAACAAAAGAGAGGACGACGTGACGCAGTTATCATAAAAATTATCTGATAAATGATATAAAAAATTCATACATTTTGCAAAATGACGATAACAAAAAAATAGATATGAAAAAATGCTGGGGTTAATTAAGTGAAAACTTTTTCTAACCATATTACATTTTTTTCATCAAATTTATTCAAGTGTTCATCATCATATAATAATCGTAATAATAGTAATTACATTATTTTATACATTATTATTACCGTAATCAATAATTATACTTATTTATTCATTTTTTTGTATAATATATATCACTATATCAACATGCGTATGTATTTTTTTATGGTGGTGGTGTTCTTGTTCTTTTTTATAATATGTTTCTTCAAAATTTTATTACTTAATATCATCATCGTCACCTCTTTCAGCATCGTAATATCTTGTAATTATATTTTCATTAATATTTTTTTTACCTTTCACTTTTCTCCTGCTGATCTTTTTGCTTTATTTTGTGAAATGTTATTTATTTCATTTGAAAAAACGTATTTTTTAAAATATTAACTGAAGTTGTATAATAATCAGCAGAGATTTCGTATAATATTTTTTTACAGCCGATTATTTTTTTCTTCACCTTTTTGAAATTGCTTAAATTTTTTCCCCAAAATTCTCATGTATTTATAAATTGTGTGTTTGAATTTTTCTTTTTGTTCTATTTTGTTTTAAAAAATGAACGCAATGTGTACGCAATTTCTTTCCTTTGCATAATAATACTCTTCATCTTTCAAATATTTTATTTTCGTAATTGATATAATTTTTTTGTGTTGTAGCTTTTTTCATTTTGTGAGAACACAAGAATCTCTTTCGCCGATATAAGCTTAAGTTAGAAACACTCCGTTTCTGCAACAATATATAATAATGCGGTTTTTTTTAAACTTCGTCAATTTTGTATAAATCTAGTTAACATTTAAAAGTATTGAAATCAAACAAATATTTTTGATGTATAATCAGCAGATAATTTAGAATCGAAGCTTTTTAAGTTAATTGAACTTAGTCTCTAAATCAAAATTATATACTCAACCAAATTTAAGAACTAAACCAACTAAAACAATTTTATGTCCATTAGTTAAATGTGGCTAAATAATATCAAAAATTTAGTAATACTATCAACTATACAACAGTTTACTTGTATTAGTGCACTTATGGAAAATAAAATATTTTATTGGTATTGAACATTCGTCTTTGCTAATATAACTAGCAAAACTAAAAACAAAGCGTAGAGACACGTTTTATTTGATACAACCAATGATCCAATTACAAAAATGTATACAAGTCCATCAGACGAATCAAATATAATAATATGTATTGTTTTGCGACATTGGCGATTTGCTTTTGTAAATGGCTGTATATTCTGTTGTGAATTCAGAAAGAAAATCAACTTTTTTAATTTAGAATACAATTTTAATTATATGTACACAGTCACCATGTATAAATATGTTAATTACGATGATTTCTTGATGGAATATAAGTAACAAAGAAATTGCAACGTTGAGCTGTATAATGGTAAGTATATTCCATACATTATTATTATATACCTTTTTCTTTTGAAACGTTTAACCAATGCACTGCATCGAATTAATCGGTTTTAACTGCCTAAACTAAAAAACTTTCAAGTTGATAAATTTAAGACAAATGTACATAACGTACATACACACGACGATATTACACGACGATTTTAATTACGTAGTACGTAATTTTTAGTCTATAATTAAATTATTGTTTAAAATGTAAAAACAAGACATTTTGATAACAAGATTTATTTTTATTACACGCGAACCATCCGAATCCGTCTTCAGACAACTGCGATTAATGTATTTTTTTGGAAAACATACATTATTTTAAAAGTAAAAAGCCCTTTTTGCGTATAATGTTGTGGTGGTTACCATTAAAATAATGATTTGTAATGCTAAAAACGCAATGGTTTTTTAAATATATACTTATCTTTTATTCCCTGATCAAAACTTTTTCTTCGTTTCCCATTTAAAAAAATGGCAACAGTTTCTATATTAATTCATTTTAAATCACACACAAATATGGGAAAAGTATTTCTTAATGATTTTACATAGCAAAAACCGTGAATTTAACCGTGCAGCGGTACATATTCATCATGTAAATAATTTTTATTAATTTTAAAATTATTTCCTAGTTGATAAATAATCCTAGTTATTTTTTTTAGAATTTGAATTATTTCGTTTTTATCATATCAAATTATAATAATGGCCGTAAGTGCATAGTACATTGCAGTGTTTTCCATTCATTTATACATTTTTTTATTTTTGTATTAAAGCTAACTTGCCGCAACAATACGACATGTTTTATACGCACCTCTCGTGTAAGTGGGGTAGTAAAGTTAGCATTAATTTTTGAAATATATCCGCCACGTTTTAGCATTGCATCTTTTTTTTTAAATTAATTTACCAATTACGCTTACAAGTCTAATTTGCAAATTAATACGAAGCAATAAATTAAAAAATACTGCATACATTTATACGCACATATTATTTAAGTGTGTGGAACTGGAGAGAGAGCAATCCATTATTATTTTATATGTCAGTTTATGTAACAGTAAGAAATACGTATATCTGTTCTCACATTTGTGTTTTTAAAAGTACCATTTACAGTTATCATCTTACATTAATTATTTTGTAGCGAGCTTGTCATTATGGAGATTACAGTGATACACAGCTCACGACAACGTGAAGTTTAGTTTGAATTGTATAAAATTGATTACTATTTTAAGCTTGTGATTATCTTTATTTATTGTTTTCCCATTTTGTATAATAGCTTTTATCTTTTTAAACTTTAAAAGCAGTAGTGTGTCTTCGCCTGAACTGAATTAGCTGTGAACATTTTGTTTAATTATGGACTCCTTGGGCAAAATTTCAAAAAAGAAAAGATCTTCCGATGTCCACGACCAATAAATTAGTGTACATTTCTTTGAAATTTTGTCCAAACTGTCTTGAGATAGTAAAAGTAGGTGGAGACACACTATCACGAAAAAAAAATCTTGTAATTTAATATATTGCGGGAAGAAGTAACTTGTTGCTAATAATGGCTGACTTGTCTGCAAGGAAGCTAATTAGAACTTTTACTGTATTTAAATATTTTTTACTGTTCTACTGCTGAGAGTCTATTGATATCTTATTTTAAGGTATAAAAACGGCAGTTACCCATAATACGTTTTGATTTACCACCAATGCAAAACCACACCCGTCCCCAAACGCAATCTCGAAACCAATCCTGGTGATCTTTCTTTTGATTAAAAAGGTATCTATGCAATTTCTTACATGAGAGTTACGTTACACATGAGTAATCTATACCGCAGCGGACAGGTAAAATTGATACATACATAATAATTACCACAGGTAAAAATTTTACAACTAATGTCATCTCTCGCAAATATTAATTTTGCTTAAAAGTTTGGAGAAAGTTTAAAACTGTTCAATCTCACAATATCGGTTACCATTTTTCACAAACAGATAAATTAACTTCTAACATCATACACAATAATATTTTTTTTAGGTTAGAGGATTTAATAAGTTATATTTAAAGAGTATCATGAATGTCAGCGTTACCATTTAGTAGTCATTTAAACATTTAAATATACTACTCAGCATAAATTATAAAAGGGCAAATGACAAACCAATATAAAATGTTACATTGAGAAAAACCAACTTTAGGAATTTTTTAAACCTAGAAAATGTTTTCATTTGTTTTTCGGCTCACCTACATACATCGACCTTGCGAGTATTCAAGGATTTTTGCACAATTTACTACTAATAGCACCTTTGGCGAAATACAAGCACTCATCTTTCTCCAATCCCCATCATCTCCAATCTCGTGTGTGCGTAAAAATGCATAAAATTTAAGTAGTATTGTTTTTAAAAACTGGATAACAACAAACAACAACAATAGAATATTTTTTTAGTAACACTATCAAAGGCGACCATACATTTTTTTCTTTTTAAGAAGAGCAACAGGTTAACAGGTTTAATAAAAGCTAACCAATTAACATAACAGCAATACAATTTATTAGGTTGTATAATTCAACTCTTTTTTATTATCGCTATACTTTTTTTTAAATTCGATGTCGTAAAATGCGGTGATTTGATTGTTATTATTATTTTGTTAGGAAATATACTTCTAAAGGTGAGGATAAGGAGGAAAGGTTAACAATTTAACAAACATAACAATAAAAGTATAATTTTTTTCTATGATTACCTTTTTTTTACATCACACCAATTTTCAAAGTTTTACTACATCTTCCTAAAAATCCATGCATTATATGTAATATATATGTTAAGTACTTAAACAGTCCTAATCCTGGTTATCGCTCTCTCTTTTTTAAAATTGGTATCTCTACTAGGTCAAAGGTTACCTCTATATATTTTTATTAGCATGTATAATGTTTATAACAATATATTACATATGTCTAATGTGTCAATTTGCACGCACACTCAATCAAATATTTTTAATGTCTTTAATGTGACATGACGCAACAAAAATAAAAAATCTCAATCTTTTTTGTTTAAAGGAGAACATCTAATAATTAAAGCACATGTAAAAATCCCAAGTTTTTTCGCAGTTGTCTTTCAAAGCATTATTGACAAACTTACGCAGTTCTTTCGTTTTAGAAAATAATCTGATAATTAAGAATTAAGTGGTTATATTCTACAAGCAATTGTTTTGCAGATTTTTATAGAGCTGCATACAAAGTGACGACTGACTTGACTTGAACCTGACTAAGATTTTTAGTATATAAAGTAGTCAGTAAGTATATCTATTTTATTTATATATTTTTTACCCTTTGTTCTTCTGTGCATACTAAAATGTTTGACTATTTCTAAAATAAGTACTAAATGTAACTTATTTAAGTAGTCACAGTATAAAGCAAATTAAATTTTTTCATCAAACACTTCGTATTTATGTATTTACAGGATCGTCGTGTGTGTGGCTAAAGATTATTTTTTTTATTGATTAAATTATTATTCTTATTTACTGATACCTTAATTATTTGATAAAAACACGGTCACAAAAATTTGTGTAGTATTCCGCTTCTTTTCTTCTTCTTTCTCTCTCTTTCCTATTATTTTTGAGCATTGTCGAGACAGAAAAAAACTAATTCTCATAAAATCCCTTCTTTTTTTGGTTAGAAGTTTTTAGTTTTCTTGTCTCTAATTGTTTTTTTAGATAATATTACACACTAACTGTTTATTCTAAATGTGTAAAATAACAATTTCATTATTTGTTTTAATTGCATTTCTATATTTTTAATTATCTAATACGTTGTCAACTTGTATATAAACAAATGTTACAAAGAAATTATTCACAGTATATTTAACTACTTTGTGTAAATATGTGAGTTTATTTTAAATTTAACCTTATTGTGTAATTGTCTCACTAATTTATTTATTTTTTTATTAATTAGCAGTACCTTTTCCTTGAAAACATACCCATCCATCCACCTTCATTTCCTAAACGAAAATTCC
The DNA here is from genome assembly GCA_034699025.1 of Entomobrya cf. arborea Gr-Col-00668. Lineage (NCBI taxonomy): Eukaryota > Metazoa > Arthropoda > Collembola > Entomobryomorpha > Entomobryidae > Entomobrya > Entomobrya cf. arborea Gr-Col-00668. Next base: position 18,586 of record JAQIWN010000248.1, read on the forward strand.
AATGCAATCGCCTCTTTTTTAAACCAAAAATCATTTATCTTTTTAATTGATTTGTTAGTGAAGTTTTTTATGCGAAGATAAGTGACGATCAACGACAAAACTTAATGTACATTATAAACTTAATTGACATCACTGCCATCATCATCATTGACAGAAATACAAAAATTGATTAAATTGCTTAGTGGGAATATAATATTTAAAGTATTTCTAAATCCATCTGTTTCCAACATGGTTGCTTTTTGCATGACGCTCTCTTTTGAACATTTAGTAAATATTTACATTTTTTTCTTGTATATTTTTTATTACAGTTGCATTCACCTGACTTGATGTAATTTAAGTACTAAACGTTTATCATTAAAGATGGATTTCTTTATTGTTGTGTTATGTGTGTATTTATGTAAATTTATATTTTAACCAATTAAATATTTTTCTTAAAATTTCCACTGCATTTTGTTGTTGTTGTGATTTAATGAATTATATTTTAATTGTTTGCCCTTACATGCGCATAAACATGTATGAATATTAAAAGATGGATGTACTTTGTAAATTTACAGCATTTTTTTTGTGTGTGTGTACTTATATAATTTTTTTCTGTACAATGTTCATAATTTCTGTTTCCTTTTTTTCATTATTGAGTTGTAACAAATTGTGTTTTTTGTATTATTATAAAGTATTATAAATTAAATATACCGTTGACTTAATTGGAGTTTTTAATGGTAGTTGTATAGTGGTAGTTGTAACTCTATTTTACTAACTTTAAATATTTAAATGTTTATGGTAATAATAATGGTAGTATTGCAGTAAAAGAGCAACAACAAACATCGTTATTTGCCTCTGTACAACTCGATAATTTTGTCTTGGTCCACCGGCTCGAAAATGTGGGGAGCGTTGCAAAGGATACCAAATGTCCCACTGGCCGTTACCAAGAAAAATATCCACAGTTGCAGTCGATCAATCACCATCGCCACATATTTCCAGTCTTCCCGAATCTAAAAAACAATTAAAACGCACAAAAAATATTATTAATCAAGAAAAAACAAATTAGCCAAATCAAAGAAACTTAACATAATTCTCAAGAAAAAAAACAAAGTTTCAACTTTGCAAAATATTTTTCTCTCTTTAAAAAAACCCAATATTTTTATAACCACAAAAGATAAATAATCATTTCCATTTCTCTGTTTACACTTGTTCCTCTCTCTCATCTTATCCAATCATAAAGGAAATCATTATCAAACATTGCCATTTTATCATCTTTGCTCATTTCTTCACTTTTTTTTTACTAAACCAAACTTCGAAACTCAAAGTAGCGAAGGAATTGAATAAGAGAAAAAAACTTTCATCAAATTCAATAAAAAATCACGAAATTTTCCTCTTTTTAAGCAAATGCCTTAAACTTGGTAACGCGATCAGATCAAGTGGGATCGCTTATATACCCCCCACCCCCAACTTACTTTCTATATAAACCATACCTAAAATTACATATTCAAAAGAAAACAAAAAAAGTCTTCGTGCCATATCACACGAACAACCCCATAACTAATCTAAACTTTTTTTTCTACCTGCATCTCTCTCAAGAAGAAGTAAAACTATTTTCCTTGTAAAAAACTTCTGTACTAGTAGAATAAGAAGGTAAACTGTACGGTTTTGCTTTCTCTCTCTGCAATTCACTTCGATTTGATTCTTTTTTTTTCTTGCGTGTTTAACAGCAGACATATGTATAGACATAGAGAAAATCTTACACAACCAACTTGATTAAACAAGAAGTAGAAGAAAAGATAGAAAAAAAAAGTTTTTTATTGCTTTGCGTGCAATGAATGTTGTAATCAGTGGGCGCTTCTTCACCGTCTTCGTCGTCATAGTCATCATCAACATCATCGTCTCGTCGTCCTCAACATTATTATGATTTTCGACAAATTACTCAAATAACTCAGCAATTCATCACAAATCATTGGACTCTCAAGAGGATTGCAGAGAAGAATGCATGGATAAACACGGAAATAGAATAAAAAACTTTCTCTTTCCATTTCATTTTCATCTTCTTTTTTTTTTGTTTTCACCGAAATCCCATCATCCTACACAAATGTATTATCTGTGATTTCTGAGAAAAGTGATAATGAACCTGAAGAGCATTGCATGTTGAGAAAATTGGAATGATCGAATGGAAAGAGTTAAAATGGATATATTCTTCTGGTTAATACACCGCACCGAATTCATATAAAAAAGCGGTTTGGATTTATGTGAGATTTGTTTTTTTTCTTCTTTAGAATCTTTCTTTTTTCTATTATTTAGGAAAATTGAATGAAGGGAAATTAAATTTCTTAAGAAAATGAAATGAATTTTCGCAGAGGGACTTACTTGGATGTATTCATCTTCATTTCTTAAATGCTCGGCGATGAATTCAACGGCTTCAGTTGCTCTGAAGGCTTCTGGTGTTAGTAACAACGAGTCTGAGCTTTCACTTTCTCTCCTTTCCCGTTCTCTTTCTTGAGCCTGTTTGTTCATTACACACAGATCCCAAAATGAAGCCATAATTAAGCATACACACACATAACCTCACATTATTTAATTAATTTAATTCATTAAATAGCTAATTAATTGGTATTAGGAAGGGCGTTTTCCTTTTTCTTTTTACCTTTCGATTAATTTTACAATTAGGATGATGGAGGTCAGCTAACTCTAATGCTTCTAGTGAGTGTTTGGGAGGGAGCTCTGGCAAATGGAAGCCCGGATTCGGGGGCGGGGCCCGCTCCGCCGACCCAAAACTAGGTATTTCAGCGCCGGGCATTTCCATCATCCATCGCAACCGTGTCTTCCGAGGTCTCCGCATACACAGGTAGATCTATAACAATTAAATAAGCCAAATTGATCAATTGATTGATTAGTCAAGCTCGTATTACAATAATTGGTTTTAATTGATTGTGCTATTTTAATTTACGGGTAGATATTTGAGAAAGACGACGCGTATCCAGTGTGGCATGCGATGAGTCCTCGGTCCTCTAAAGTTCCAGTTGATAATAACGACAGTAACGAGAATGGAGAAGGTGTTCATGATGAACGTGAACAGGAGGTACTTGGCAATGAGCGGCAACACAAGCGACGTCGGCGGAAGGATCTTTGAAACGAGCAACAGGAACACAACCAGTGAGAGCAAAATGGAAATGCCCAGCGTCACTTTTTCACCAGCCTCGGCTGGCAGGTAGAAGACCAACACGCACAAAAACGAAATAAGCACCGTCGGCAGAATCAAGTTGACCGTGTAGAATAAAGTCTTCCGCCGGATTGTTATGTAAAATGTGATGTCCGTCTCTGTGTGGTTCCCGTGGTAGACGTTCAGATACGCCGGCACTTCAATTATATCCCATGTCCCTAAAAATTCATTTAAAAAAATACAACACATTTTAACAAAAATTCCCAATTTATTCATTTAACCCCACATCCAAATCCGACTTCTGACCCTTAGACATTCGTAAATTCTTTCGAAGACCTTTTCATTCCAATGAACAGATTACATTATATATTGTCTCTTTAAGTTCTCCACCCTCAAATTCTTCTCTCTACTCGAAACCTCCATCCAAAATCCAACAACACAACAGTTGTACCATATCATCATTTTTTTTCTCTTTTGACAAAGCTTGTTGAAATCTGATCCATTTCCTGTAGTACACAGTGCACACGCTCTTGTAATAGATTGTTAAGCAAACAAAGTACCAGCACGACTCTTCTCTCTCAGACTCTCTCCATCCTTCATGTTCAATTACATTTATATGTATGTTTTGCTCTCAAGAACAGGAACACACTTTGCCATGTCGTAACTTCAACTATTATGACTTGCTCCAAGTACAAACATGATGACGATAATGATAACTGCTCAAAAAAGAGAAATAAATGTCTGCCATGCCATAAGTATACGTTTTTGTGTGTTGTGTCGTGTGTATATGTATTTTTTTTCACCGGAAGCAATCAGAGGAACATGGCTTGATGAAATGTTCAAGTGAACTGTCATTTTTTTCTCTGGTTGATGTTTTTCAAGCCATCATCAAGACATTTTTACAACAGGCAGACAGGATACATGATACACACTTTGTTCATACTTTTTACTATAAACTCTACATGTTTACAATACATTTCTATAAATATAATATGGACATATAGATTGCCAGAAAAAGAAAAGAATTTTAAGCACTAAAAATTTGTATACAATTTTTTAACATCTCTTATCTTTCTTTTGGATATGCCCACATTATTTATAAAAAAATAGGTTAAGGATCCCTATTTAAATTGTTCATCCAATACAACTTATATTTTTCTTTGAGACATTTTTTTTACACAATAGAGAATGGATATTTGTAACGAAGAAAATAAAAAGTAATGAAAAGTGGATTGAATAGGCTGACGTGAGCTATAATTTTTTTCTTCTTGCATCTTGGGGGATACTAATGATGTGAAGTGAGGGAGCTGTGCCTGTGCTGTGTGCTTCTAGTCATTTTCCGGTTTTTACGAGAGTGCATGCAAGTCATCATTTTCATCATCATATAATATTGAGTGACACACACACACACTCACGGGAAGCGTACAATTGGTTGGAATATTATATTGTGGGAGCTCCAGCGTAAAATAGCGTAGCATCAGAAGAACAAGAGCTTTAAGCGCTTTCAGCCACAAGAAAAGAGTAGACAATAAGGTTGGTTGTGACAATGTCATCAAATCATCATTGTTGTTGATATGCTGCTGTTGTGGTACATCATTCAAAAAGTAATCAAGTTCATTAAGCGATATGGAAAACTCCTGAGTGGAGAAAATAACCAAGACGACGAAGACGACGGGTGGAGTCGGTTGGAAAAGGATCTCCATTTCATCATCATGGAAGCTGGTTTTTTTTCTAAGCCTTTCATTAAGAAAAGTGGTATCGCATATTGTCACGGTATAATATGAGATGATGTTGATGACGATGAAGAAAAGAATGGTATCATCGTCATCATCGTGGCATGGCATATCGTTGAATAGCTTGCATGTGTCATATAAATAAGACTGAAAAGTTGGAGACGAAGATAGGCGAAAAAAGTAATAGCATTATTGTTGTTTGTTGTGCTGAGTATCAAGAACATTTTTTTGGTGTGTGGATGAATGAAAAAGTACTAAAAAATGAAGTAGTTTTTTTTGTGGTGATGATGTTGAAGGGAATATTGCTGGCAAGGAAGAAAAAAGCCATCGGCAACGGACACATTAAACTTGCAGAAAAGTTTGGGGAAGAGAGAGAGAGAGAGAGGGGGGGGAGCTTTATATGTTGATATGGCGTGCTATCATCGACAGGGCCATTTGCATTATGATGGCAATGCGATGAGGATGAGAAGAAGAAACAAGTTAAATGAAGAGCTTTTTGCTGGTAGTGGCGGGCGGCAGCGGTGATGATGGTGGTGGAGGAGGTGGAATGGAAGTTGAATCCGGAGGAGGAATATTAGTTTAGACTGGGAGATTGGAAGGCACAAGACGAATAGCATAAAGATTTTTTTGTTGCTATTCTAGTGGAAAGTGTAGTGGTACAAGTAGTGGTGCAAGAAAAGAGAGAAAATGGAGAGCTTTTAGTTCTCTTGAGCAAACAAACGAGAGAGAGAGACATAATAAAAAGAGTAAAGAGATATACTTTAGATGAAAACTACACAAAATGTTTAGGTACATTATATTTGTGTACCCTGTTGTTTTGTTCAGGACGACGACGACGGAGGCAGAGAGAGAGAGAGATGGGTATAGAGAGAAACGAGAACAAAGCTAAAAGCTACACAGGGTATTTGGGAGAGAGTAGCAGAGAAATGTGTAAGCAAAAAAACAAAAACAGCGGAGACACACAGTGAACAAAAAAGTGTGTATGTTTGCTGACAAGGTAAACTCCTTACATGTCATGTTACATCGTATACTTTTTTAGAAAAAATGAAAAATTAAATACTAGGAAAACGTTTTTGCAAACAGATTTTGCTTTTTTTTAAAAAAAAATCTTACAAAATCCAACCGTTTTACAAGGATACCTTGTTAGCCTAGGCATTTACGATTACAACTCTTTTTGGTTGGGTTTGGTTTCGGGGTATTGTGAAAAAGTATTACCTTGTCAAGCAGAGAAAAAAACACAAATTTAACTTTTAAGGTTTTTAGCTTTCTTCAAGCTTCTCTCACGGAAATAACGTGGAAAGCAAACTTGAGATACAAAACTTGATACAGTTTCTTTACTCGTTATATCGTTCATTCATTTTTTGTATCATATATACATAGTTCTCTAGTCTGGTATAGAACAAGTAATCATTTTTTTGAGGTTGTATCATGATCATGATGACATGATGATACTACTACTCGTAAGTAGTATAACATCAAAACATTTCTCTCTCTCAATCTCTCCATGAAGCATTACGGGGAAAAAGCTGAATGTCTCTGAAATCTTCTCTCTCTCCTCGCAAAGTGTGGTCATCACATCGCATCGTGATGATGAACAACGAGAAGAAGTTGATGATGATGATGTTGCTGGTGTGGTATTGCTACTATTACTACCACTGCTGATGAAGATGATGCTGACGTAAGTAAAACTCTTTCTCTCTCAATTTTACTTCCGCTCCCTCTCTTTCTGTTTTACTCTCACAGTTGAGAGTCAGTTTGCTCAGAGTTCAACAGAGAGACAATAAGACTTTCAACATACAAACCAGAAGAAGAACAAGTTGAATCTCAGTTATTTACACTGTGTGCTACTGGTACTCCTTCTGTTACTATTTCAAAGCTCTATTGTATCTATGAATGTACACATTTCTATATCTACTTCATATAAAGTCTTCAATCTTTTTTGTGTGTACACCACCCAGAGAAATCATCCTGATTCAGGTTGTCAGTCAGTCTAGAAAACTGATTGTGAGTAGAGCTGAAGGACTAACTTGCACACAAAAAACGGAGCTCTCCTTTTCAATTACTTTTTCAACAAGAGGCTAATATCAAGTTAAGTATGAACAAATGAAAAATCTATTTTTGCTTTTTTGTTTGTTTTCCCCGTGTCGTGTCGGTCCTGTCCTCACCATTTGTATTACGGAAACGGAGAGATGGATGTGAAATATAAGTGTGCTGAATCTCTGGCTTTTTTGTTATGAAACAAAGCAGCCAAGAATTTTATTTCATGTTGAAATGATGCGTTATGTTATATATCATATTTTGTGGCTTTGAAATTTTTGATACATTACAACTGTTTTTCTGCTTCTACTCTAGTAGCGCACTGCCTCTCTCAAAAATATAATCTGAAAAGTGATGTAGCGTGCGTGGGTGGAAGAAACTAAATTTTCTAGACATACAGAGAACAGAACGAAACTTGTAGACTTTATAATTAACCCAAAGAGAGTAAACAAAGCTGTCTCAGTCTTTATGCCAAAAATTTACCGGTTACCTTATTCACTCCTTTCGTCAATCGACAAAGTACATTTATATTCTATTTCACAGTCATTCCTGTTTGTTTTCATTTCACCATTCACCGAAATATCTCTGGATTTAGGGCTAATCAAGTAAAAGGGATTTTTTCAATTCACATAAAAATCAAATTACGCTCTCACCATCGTCATCATCATCGGCTTTCATCCAAGAGAAAAAAACGGTAGGGTGACAGAGTGAGCTTTATAACCTAGAAACTATGTATATCACCAAAACAAATTGCAGTCCAAATTCCAAAAAGGAACTACTTTTTTTGCACTGAAAGTGAAACCAAAATGATGTTTGTTTTACTCTTCTCAACAGTAACAAAACGACCACAAGCATCAAAATCACATCAAGCCACGCAGCACAATATGATCTTCTAAAAATGAATGAAAAAGCTCCCATTATCCTTTTTTGTTGCTTCTTAAACCGAATAAAAATCAGGGTTTTTATTTCTTTGACCCTATCTGTTGTCGGTCTGTTTTTTCAATTTATGTATCTCCAAACAACCACCAATACCCATTATCACCTAAATCCTCTCAAAGATTCTCATCTTGAAATGCAGTTAAAACCTTGTAGCAATTTTGGTTTTGTGTTGCAAGAAAATCAATTTCTTTGTCTGTTTGAAGATTTTCATCTTATCTTTTTTGCTTACTCTACTTGAAATCATTTTTTTCTTCAACCAATCTGTTACCACATGTTCAACTACAACTGTAAGTTTACATAAAAGAGTTTCATTTCATTGGACATGCAACTTATCATGTCGAAAGCTTTTTTCCACCAACCTGTAACATGAAATAATTATTTGTTTTCTTTTCCTTTCCTACACACAAAAAAGTTGATAAATCATCATCATGTATTTATTAGAAAATGAGATTTTTTGTTGGTGAACATGGTCAGATGTCGGATTTGCCAAAAAATGTTATAAAAATGCATGTATTTAAGTTGTATAGCCGTCATATTATATTCTGTCTACCTGATTTCCAGTAGTCGGACAAATCGACAAAGTTTTTATCGTTGTACAGCGACAAAGACACTTGGTCTCCGTTAAATGTCCACGAACCGAATTTCATAATACAAGTTTGCTGATCAAATGGGAAGTACGTTACATCTATTGTACATGAGCTCTGAATATAATAAATTCAACAAAGTATTTTTTTTAGCAACGTTGTAACAAATTAAAATTGTTAAATTTACTACCAATTTGTTTACCTGGTAAATTGCAGGTGGTACCCAAAGTATTTCACCGTTTGGATATATCAAAACATTTGATTTGTATCTCACTTCGTAATTGCCATCAGCACTGTGTGTTTATCATCCCAAAAAATAAATAAATCATTGTTTAGAAAAAACGTCCTCCTAAATTGCTATAATTACTACAACCATTAAATAATTTTGCTCCTCATTACTTATTAAAAAGGACTATATCAGGCTTCCAAACTTTGTCCGGTGGCAGTCGAAGTACTCCAATGCCTCCATAATCCGCTTCGTCCCAACGCAGCTGATAGTCTGTCCAGACCTGTGAAAAATGGGAAAAATATATAAATTATTCATCAGTTACCTACCCAAATCTAAATGGTAAAAAAATATTATACTTTATACACCATTTATATTGACGTGTTTGTGTGTGCAAACACTTGAATAAAGTTTTATCTCCTCCTTCTTTTCTTTCCCTAAATCTCTCTTTCAAGCCATAACAACAAATCTTACAAAAATTCTTCTTTTAAATACATTCTCTCTCTTTATCCGCTTTTTTGAAAGCAAAAAATAAAATGGGAATATTCAAAGTGAGTTTGTTTGGGAAAGTCAACTAGGAGAAAGTTAAATGTAAAGTTCTTGCTCTCTCAGTCTCTCTCTCTCTCTCTTGCAGGCACTTTCTCTGTTCAGTATAGAGACTGTCTCTTTTCTTCCTTCCATGCATTTCATGTAGACCTTTCACTTGGCCTTTTTTGGGAACAGGGCCAAAATCAATAGAAAAGTAAAGAGTAGAAAGTGGTCGCTCCTTTTTATTGTATGCATGTGGCTGTTCTTTTTTTCTTCTTCATCGTCGTCGTTGTACTTGTGTATCTGCTATATAATCGTTCCATTTTTTTCTTTCTCTGTGTGTGCTCATGTGTTTGTTATAGGGACAAAGAAAAGGAAAGCTGTAGTAGCAGTTGTAGTAAAGGAAGAGAAGAAATGGCTTGCAGGAGTTTTACTCAGCTATTTTTTTTTCTCTATTTCTATCCAGTAAGCAGGGAGACAGACCAGTGAGGAGGATAAAACCGTTACACAACCAACAAATAGGGTTGAAGATTACAATATTATTCTGGCACACAATTTTTTTGTGGATGAATATGATCGTAGATGTATATGTGTGTGTTTAAATGTGTGTGTTATGGCGAGAGTACTTAAATGTATAATGGCTGGGAATGGAGTGACTGGCAAAATTCCAAACTTGGGTGGAATTTCTTTCAAAAGGTTTGTTGAAAAACCGGGGAAAGAAGATAAGAAGTAAAGGTATAAAATACGTATAAAATTAAATGTTTCGGTTTAAAAGGGGTAATTGCTCTTTGTTCTCTAATTTAAAACTCTAAATTCGCAGAAAACAAACAAAAGCCAACAGAAAATTAGAATATAGCAGTGATGTTTTTACAAATTCGATTTGGTATTAGTCATGTTTTCCTATTGTGTTATTTTTTTTGTTAGAACAGCAAAAAAGAAAAGTTGAATGGGAAAAATGGAGATTTTCAAATTTTGTATATTTATTTTAGCATATCCGGAATGGAGGAGTGATGTAGTAAAGACAATGCATGAAGAAAAGAAGCTTTTCCATTTTGTACTTTTATGTCGGTAATGCCAATCAGTGACATTTCCGCTCCACTACGTAAATACTTTCTCTTTTTCTTAGTCTCTGTGTATTTTTTGAGCGAAACAACACTCAATGGTACTGATGTAAAAAGGATGAGAGGAAGAAGGAAGGAACGACAGAAAAAGGAAGCACTTTTTCGTTTAATGGGACAAAGAAAAGGAGAGAGAAAAAACAGAAGTAGAAGAAGAACAAGAAGAGAAAATATGTAGGCTCTATGTAAAGAGAAGTAAACGTAGTGTAAAGATTTCTTTCAAGTAAAAACAGAAGCTTTGGTACATTCAAGTAGACAGACAAGTAATGAAGGGAAATAATAAGATTGTCAAGTGAGGGAGAGGAAAGGAAAAAAGTCATATGATGATGTAGTGTGTATTTTCAAGAAAAAAAATCGAATGAACATAAAATGACTACATACGTTCTCTTCTTGGTATGTCTTTAAACATATTTATTATATTTATATCTTGACACAGATCAAATCACCACATCAAAAGGAAATGGCGAAGAATAAAGGGAAAGTAAAAATGGGAAGCAAGTAAAAAAGTAAATGTGTTTTTTCTCTTCTCTTGTTCCTCCAAGTCTCTCCCTCGTTTTCTTTTTTTTTACAAGAAAACCACTCACACTCGTTTATTTATTTATTATCTGAACAGAGAAAGTGGAGAAAGCTTACAAGTTCAAAATCCAGAGTACATTTATTTTTTAAAATGGGTGGTGGTAGTGGTACAATAAACACATACAAAAAATATACATCCATACAGTTTCCCAAAAAAAAGTAAGAAAGACACACAAGGACTTACCAATCGAAGCCAGACGTTCGACTTCATGATCTGATTCTTCTCGTTCTGCAATGGAAAAAAAAGAAAGTGAATGAGTGAAAGTTAAAAGAAAGTAATTATTTATTACGTGATGTGATAAAGTTGAACCAGCAGCTGTAACATAAGTAGAAGACGTAAAGCAAAGGCTTTTTACCGAACAAACATTTCCCCCTCTCTCTCTACTTGTTTCTTTTAATGAAGAAATATTAATCCGCTCTCCCTCTCTTTCACCGACAAGCTTTCCTTTATTTTCTCTATCCTCGCTTTCACTCTTCAGTCTTCCACTAGACACGCTATTATTTATTCTAAGTAAAAAGCTCTCAACTTTTATTTTTTTCTCCTTCTGTATACACAAAAAAACTACATAGCACATTCTCTACATGATAATAATAAAAATGGTGCTGCTTAACAGAAAAAAAGTGGGAGAAAGTTAAATGAAATGTCAATCGATCTGTTTTGTGCTACCACCATATCATTATATTTTGTTTGGGGCTTCTTCTACTTTTTCCTTCACGTAATGCAATCTTGTACGATAAACTATACTACAACTTTGTTTTTTCATGATACTTTCTTTTTTTACCACATTAACATGTTTTAGTACAGATGAGAATAGACTATAGCGTTAAAAGGGATGAAATAAAAGTTTTTACTTTTTATATCGAAAAAAATGTTGCATGCGAGAGAGTAAATGAAATTCTTTATCAAGAAAGTTTCTTCACTCATTTCTTATCTATCCATCTTTTTTTTTCTCTTCTAAAAGCTGAACACTCACTACACGTATTATAGTGTGATGATGACGATTAGTGGTAGTCAAATATATCCTATCTCTGAGCGTATATCCTAACTCAACTTTTTTTTGGCTCTATTCTACTTCTCAGATATGGTATTATCCATGCCAACCAGCAATTCATCATAACTCATCATGATCATCTTCAAAAAACAAGTAAACAAGAAGGAAAGTATATGTGATACTTTTCGAAAACTTTTTTCAATAACGTGGAAAACGAAATTTAGTAAATTGTTTGGGAAAGTCTCTAATAATTAATATTTTTTGTATAGCTATCTGAAAAGTTAAGTGACACAACATGGCATGTGGACATTTTTATTAGAGCTGTGAACGACAAAAGTACAAATTGGTTAAATTTTGTTTTGTGTGGGACACTTACAACATTGATGAGCTGAATGAAGGCAAGACCAAACTTGACGTTAACTTTGGTTGTCATATTCTGGACAGGTCGTATCAGTTTGTTGTAGCCTCGAAAAAGGTCACGAACCAGTCTCTCTTCGTCTTCGGAACACCAACCTATTCAAAAAATAAATTAAACATAATATTTAATTAATATTTCATTTTTTAACAAAAACATAACATTTACTTGATTAATTTACACATCTCTCAAATTACGACAAATTTTTGAAATGACAATCGTTTTCGATTCGTTTACACATTTATTTGGAAAAATACACATCAAAGCATTATAACCATCATGATCATCGTCTTCACGTCAATTTTCATTTTTGATAAAATTGTATGAACAAGTAGAGCCGATGAAAGAAAATGACAAACAAGTGGCAATAACGAAACCACTCAATCATTTTTTTTATACAAGGAGACATTCTCAAGTGTCGCTTATGCATGTATGTACACAATCATGATCAGTCTTAAGACATCTTTACAAACGGGGATGAAAATTCTATAACAAATCTACCACGACCGTTTTCTTGAAATTTCAATTTTGAATGAAATCTAAATAGGGAAAGAAGGAAGCATTTGACGCATCCGGGATCCGCAGCTGCTGTACAATTTATACAAAAAAGTTGGGTACTTTGGCCTGCCTGTGAGATATGCTTCACATCAATATGAATTCATTCTCACGTCCGCTCGCATTCATTCTTGTCTGCATCACCAGAAGATCTTCTGTGGGATGAGTTAAGGATCATCATCGTCTCTCACTTTCTTCTGCTTTCCCCATTCTCCCGCACAACCCGTTTTTCATAATGAATGTGAAGAAATCTCTCATCTCATCTTTCCGTCATCTTATGCTCTTCGCTCTATCTCTCTTTTTCTCCTTTCCTTACTGCCTGCCTGAAAGTCTGCAAGTGTCATCAAGTGTCCTCCACGGTGGAATTGAGGTTAATGGGCTCTAAATTACCTCTCTTGCTTTTCAAACAAGCTTCACAAACACACACACGGTTTTTCATATGAAGGCAGTCATACAGTCCCTCAAAGACATCACTGAAAATCGACTATAACAACTAGTTAGTATACTTGCAACCCTGTTAACTCTTTACATTTTGCCAAAACCTCTCTATTTTAAGTTGTGTTTTAAGAGTAGTACTACTGGTGTGGTGACTGGTGACTACTTCAAAAGCCCACTAACTACAATTCTCTCACCACCACCATCACATCGCATTCCATACTTTCGCATCAACAAAAAAACGCTTTGTTTGCTAGCCTCCTTGTCTTCTCGCACAAGAGCCCATTTATGGATGCAAATGAGTAGTTCATGAAAAGGTGGAATAGGGTGGAAAAATAATACTACACAGACACACATCTTAAACTTTAACATATTCCTTGAACAAGAGGTGTCCTGCTATAACAAACGAAGCTGCTGCGCAGCCCCTATCAAATTTTAACACAGAATCTTAAATTCCAAGCAGGTATTCAACCCGTTAAAAAATTAACTGAATTTGTTTGAAAGAAGAAGATGCAGAGATAAAGATCTTGTAAACTTTCTTCCTTTTCTCTCAACCCAAAAAAAGATCAGAAAAAAATATATTGGAGCTTATTCCAGACACTTTGTATTCCGGATAAAAGTGGAACATTGTAAAACGACACGTACTTTTTGATTCTCACTTTTCTCTCTCTTTCACTCCCTCTCGTACAGCAAACTTCTTGATTTTTGTGGAAGCAAAGAGAGTAAGGCGAAAAAACTAGATTTTTTACAACTTAAAAGGAAAGGAATTGCATTTCACTCTTACAAAACTACCCATTTACAACTTATGAGCATGGGGAACACAAATTTTGCATTATGAAACGACTAGGATCTCTACAAAAAAACTACTTTCATATTTTCTCTTTTAATACAGCATAGCATATATTATTACCCAAGTAATAGTGACTGTGAATGGAATGTGAAAAACTAGCATATTTTTTTTTCTTCAAAAACTTTTTTTCTGTCGAAGGATAAAAAGAATTGAAGAAAAGATTTTGGATTTTCCGGAAAATCAAAAGTTGAATACTAGTGACTAGTGACATGTTTAATAAAACCACATATGTATGCAATTTAACTTCCCTGCAATTATTTCCCTTTTTAAATGACTTGTTCCTTCATTTAACTTGAGAGTTTGGTATTATGATAGTTTTTATCGTTGTGATCATGACCATTGTCATCGTCATCATCATCATCTCCAAGAATTGCAAAAGTAGAGTAGCAAATTTTCCATGCAGTTCCAGCAAGGCAGATAGACAAAGTTTACCATCACCGTTGATTTTCTTGTTTCCTTGAGAGTAGTAAAATATACGTGTGTACTTCTCACTCATGTCCATGCAAGCATGATGGAAAACTCTAACCCATACTTTACTACTCTTTTTCACACGGTCTTCCGGGTATACGAAAATAAAACTAAACGAAACCTACCACTGCTTTCAAACACTAGTTCTGCATACACGATTTTCTATGAAAAGAGATTCGGACGGAGAGAGAGAGAGAAAGGAAGATGCTGGGACTGTCTGGTTACTGCTGCTGACTGTTTTCCCCGTTTGAGGATAAGGAGGTTGCATGATGTAGTACGAGCAGTTGTTGTGGTGGTGGTGGTAGCTGTACTCCATCGCTAGATACTGTTTTGGATAAAAGCATAAGTTTCTAGAGAGAAGTAGGAAGAGAGAGAGAATACGAAATTTCTACAGTTTTTTATGTTGCTTTGCTTTCAGTTGGTGAAAACTCTGAAGTGAACATACTCAACTCAAACCGCTTGCTTTTCTCTCTCTCTCTCTTTCAATGTTCATCGTCGTCGTCATCATCGCCGTAGCATAATATGCCTAGAGTTTTCGTGCCCTCCTTTCTCTTTCATCTTTCCCTTCTTTTTCAATGGAGAAAGAAAAAGGGAACGAGAGAGAGAGAGAGAGAAAAGAGAGAGGGTCCCTGGAGAAAGGCAGCAAAAATCCAGCGAGAGAAATTCCTCCTTACAACCAACCACCACCACTACTATTACAACCAACAGCAGAGAAGCAGTGGCAGTTTTTACGTACGCTTCACATACTTGGTAACCAAAGAATGGAGAAAAAAACAGATGTACTTCCTTTTCTCTCGAAAACAGGGGTCCACAAGGAGAAAAAAGAAAGAGAGAGAGAGAGAAAGAACAGCAAAGGCAACTCATTTCTTTCTGTGTCCGTATGTAACGTAACTTATGCTCCTATTCCGTTCAATTTTTATGGCATGCTTATTCATATAAGTAGTTTGTGAAGATGTTTAGTATGTAATATATACATGCATGCATGTAGATAAAAAAATATCATATAATATGTATGGTGTTCACATGTAATTCACTTTTTTCACTAAACCGATTATAGATGCAGAAAAGCACAGTAAAAATGAAAGACATGGTGGTGGTGTGGTGCTGATGATAATAATGATGTTGATGGTGATGACTATATAAAAACTGCTGGAGGGAATGAGGTAGCCACTATTACTACTGCTACATAACCACCACCACACAGCATGTCTTACTGATTTCTTTTCTCTCCTACTTTTTTTCCAAGAGAGTGGTGTGGTGGTAAACAAGACGTAACTTACACTTCACTATTTTGCATGATAAATGAATGAGTAAAGAAATTTCTCTCCTTTTTTTCTGTCATTTTTTCTCCACTTGAATAGCTGTCAGGTTATTTTTTAAAAGGAAATAAATGTACACCATGTGAAAGAAGGAGTTTGTGTACAAGAGAAAAAAAAGTAGCATCTCTTTTGGTAGTGGTGATGGTGATGATGATGATGCCACAGTAGCAGCATTCCTTCCAGCAATTTCAGACAGTGTAACGCTTTTTTTGTGTGTGCCAGTTCCTGATAACATTGTTATTTTGTTTGGCTGCATGACTCGAGGAGGAAGAAAATTCTGTTGTAAAACGTGTAAGAGAGATAGAGATAAAGGTAGTGTAGCAGTAAAAGTAAAAAAATAAAACCTTTTGTACTTTTTGAGAGAAAGCTGCTTTCTCTTTTCCTTTATTCTCTCACTCATTCTCTCTGTATCTCTCTTTCTGTCTGAATATTTTTATATGTGCGTGTTTAAAGTTGCTAAAATCCTGGAGGAAACGAAATGCTTATTTTTTCTCCCTTTTTCTTTCAAGGGCTAAAAGGCATTCTTTCTTATGCTTCGTTTGGTCTTGGTTTACTAATGTATATTATGATGAGAAGGTAAAAAAGGGCAATACAGATATGTAATTTATAACGACTGTTTATATAAATCATATTATTTATGGTTGTTAGTCTGCTAAGCCCTTTTTCGGATGAATGTACTGAAATTAGAAGTAGCTATACACCAAAAACACCTTTAAATGATAGTGTAGTTGAAAAAAAGTACATTCATATTTTACTTTTTAGAAGACAGGTAAAATTTATCCAATTACACAAAGAAGACGTTTTCCATTGTATAGCTTATAGAATCTATGTCTGAACACGTCTCAAAAATGTTTTCACTTTTTGCATTGTTTTTCTTTCTTGTGTTACCTTTTTTCGTCTAACTTTCTCCCTTTTGGGATCATATTTCGAGTAAAACATTATGATGTTTTTTGGTAGCTAAAAAGGCAATAGGTATCCTATTTCATAGCTCAAGCGTTTAAAAGGGAAACACCACCACCACCATCATCATCACCATACGATCATATCAAATTGATGTTTGACTTGACTTTTATGTTATATCTATTTTCTCAGTTTACACGGGTGGTGGCTTCTACAATAACCTGTGCTTTACTAGTGGCAACACGCCTATAAACAGTAAATAAAATGAGAAATAAAGTACAAAAGGTAAAATACTCTGTTTCATGCACAATAAAAAGACTAGCAGACATACACACACTTTTTGCGACTTTCCCTTGCCTCACCACACTCAAAACATATCCAACCAACAAAAACAAAACTCATTGACCCGCTTCATTCACTCACCCGTTTTTGATTACCGCTACCATCACCACTTTATTCTATACCACCGTGAAAACGCCGTCGACCAAACTAAACAGAAAAAGGACACCCGAGTGGAATTCACGTGTTTATTATTATTATTCCTCTTTCCCTTTTCTCCACTTTTACCATAATATTTGATACGACCACTATTACCTAGACGTTATGCTACTACAAAAAACTTAAACTGCCTTTTCTGCTTTCGCTTTCACTGCCGTGCCGTGCCACTACCACCACCACCATAGCTTCAGGCGGATCTCTTTACATTCCCTGTTTTTAATGAATCATGATGACAACAGATACACACAGACACATAGATGCATAGTGAGTGTGTACAGTACACAGGACAAACTATAACCGCTCCCTGCTCGCTTTCATTTTCGTTAATGCTTTCTCTCTTTTCTCCCATCCATCCATCTAGCCAGCCAACCGACCAAGCTTGGCTTTCACTTTTTGTTCCCTTGGCTCACTCACTCCATCCATGGTCCCGATTATTCTTTTCCCATTTTAAACCGACCGCACATACACACGTCACATTCACCACTATACACTCACGCTGTTCACTTGACTGCTTCCCCTTTCAATAAAAGCACTTATGCTTTCACTTAGCTTCTAACTGGGTTTTATAATATAATCACCTTATTATAATGGAACCTTCAACCATACGCCATTATGCATCCATGCATATTCCATCCAACAACAATATCATGTGTTTACGACAACGACGACCGACCACGACAACGACGACCATGTTGATCATGATTATCATGATCATCATTCTCTCACTCACTTTCTTTTTTTCTCTTCTTCCTACGAATTATTATCATCATCATACCCTTTTCAACATAATAATATTAAAGTTAAGTACTTTTACTATGCATCTACCTACACAACTCTGCCTTTTTGTGTCTATCCAACTTTTTATAGATTATTTTGCTCTTTCTCTCTCTCAATCCATATCGGTCTACTATTGCTTTTTAAAACCCAGATTTATTTATTTTCGACAAGGAACTTAAAGAATAAAAAGTTTTTCTTAATGTTTCCTGGAATTGATGGGGTTTATTACGATGGTGGTATGCTAGGATTTCAATAATGTTTAGTTATTGATCGTTTTGAAGAAGAAAAAAATATACGACGCAGAGAGATGATTAAGCTGCTGTTTAGTTATGTTTGTGGTGTGCATACGACGTTTTCTTTGCATAAACAAAATCTTAATCCTTTCCTTTTTTTCTCGTTTTTTTTCTCTCCGTTTGACAGTAATAGTAATCCAAGCATTAAATTGAAAAGGAGAAAAATTCTTTTGAATTTTTAAATCTTCCGCTGCTCAAATAATAATGGGCAATAAAATCGCTTATCTTGCTTCTGTGCACCTACTTTCTTTTTTTCTTCTTCTTTGCTATCATATTCCGGAAAAATAAAATGAAAGTAGTTTTCCACCACCACCAAAAAACCCAGAAAAATGTTATTACATAACCGCATAGCAAAGCACATCATATCGATCGATTTAGATGAAATGGAGTACTGTATGTGTATGTTTTTCTACAGTAGAAAATAAGAGAGATGCTGCTTTGTGGTTTCGCTCTTGGTTGGTATCTCGGTTATTGGCATGACATGAAGAAGAAGAAGAAAAAAAGAAAGTCACGCCAAATGCCACCACTACTTTCTCCTTCTATGCATACCATACCAAGTCCAACCAAAACTGCAAACCGAAGAAGATGAAGGAAAAAAAATTTACAATGAAGAGAAAATAAAAACAGATTCTTTTGTACTTTGGACTGGATGATGGGATGGAAAAGGAGAGAATTATTATTTTCCAGTTTACTAAAAAAAGAAAAACGAGCCGCCAAACAATTCAGACAAGTTTGCATGTTTTAAAGTGCTTTGTTATTATATATTTTTTTAAAAGATGATGTATGCATGCTTTGTTGTAAGTGTCAATACGAGTAAAACCTGCCATCAATTTTGTGTGTGTTGTGTATGCGGTGCTCAAAAAGTTTTTTTTTTTTTTTTACGCTGGCTGATGTATAGAGTTTCAGCTTTATAACTAGACATAACATTGTTACACACGTATCCATAATGGAATTTTACACCGTACTGGATGAAGTGAGTACCATAGCCTTATCCAAGATGAAAATGAAAGAGTGGCAGGAGCGGCGGCGGTGAAAGTTGTGTAGACTCGCTTTTCTCCTGGTGCACATTATATAGAGCGTGTGACGGTTGTGGTGGGATGCGGATGCATAGTGGATTGTCAATTCTGCTCGCTTTTGGATCTTATAAATTCACTATACTCTATCCCTATTTTTACTTCACTGTCCATATCTGCGTGTACTACTAATCTATTTCTGTCTTTTCTACATTTTCGTAATGAGAATGAGGAATTTTTACTTAAAACTAGATTACTTTTTCTTGTTCCGAAAAAAAATTAAAAAATATGTCATAGTCATGAATATTAGAAGTCATCTAATTCTAATGGCTGTTAAGATTAAAAGGACACCTTATAATATACACAAAGCAGGGCACTAACGATAAGATCTAATGCATACTAACATGAATCCCAATATTGGCAAATTTTGCAAAGGAGCAGATAAAATGTGTGATTTTAATTTGAAGAATATTCTATTCAGAAAAGGTATCAAATTTGTGTGAGAGCAAAATCAGTGTAGCAGCAGCAGTCCTGAGTCCTGAATACTTTGAACACACACCACATAATATACCTAAGTTTAAGTCTTATGTTGTATAGAGCGTGATCCGCTTGGTGTGTGCAAATAGATGTTAGTGATGAGCGGATTAAATTTGCAGATGGCACACAACATGTAGATATTATGTACGCCTATCTGATCAGAGAGCATATTACTCTGAATATTAATTTGCCGTGCCAAATCCCTTTTCAAAGGTATTAACCTCCGACGACGAAGCCGAATACAAAAACTGACATTTCAATCAAAATTTATAGTAATACTATTATATATTGAGTAGTTAAGTGTGTAAATGAAATCGAAACTTTAATTTGATACGACTTTTTTTTAGCTCATCTATCTATCTTTTACTTCATTTCACCTGTTACAAAACATATTACGGAACTACAGTTCTTTGTGCTATGTATATTCAGGGGGATCCAATATACTCAAGAAAGCCTATCAATAGTTTTAACAAAACTATTCATGATATGCTTTCCTTTCAGTTTTTTTTTCAAAGACAAAACTTTTGTGCATTAGGAGAATGAGAAAGGTGGTGATGATAAGTGGAAAATGAGTAATTTTGGAATGCTGTGGTTTATAGTACCTCCGCTTTGTAGTACACATTTTCTAGCTCCGCTCAAGTCAAGCCTTTTTATTGTTTTTTTAGCTGAGTTTGCTCCTTTTTGGCTTTTCCGGTGAATACCACAACAAAAGGAGATAAATGAAGTGAAAACACATGGTTAAAATGAAAATAATGAATATTATCGATCCATCAAGTGGCAGGGACGTAAATTAGGATTTAAGTTTCATGTATTTTGGCCGAGCATAAAGATGACTGAAAATTAATTGTATGATAACTCACTAAGTTACCTGGTATAATTGACCATTAATATTTTTATAAAACATGTAATTTTATATGTGTAACATAAAATTATGAAGCAATGTTCATCTATATCAAAATAGATAATTTTCATGGCTGAAAGAACAACTGAACTCTCTCGAAATTACTTTGAACGCATTTACTTTTCTTCACAACAAAAACAACACAGTTCCAACTAAATGTTTTTCCAATGTCATTTTTGATTAAAGCTTTCAGGCTTTGATATACAATGCACAAACATTCTCACAATCGACTGGATTTACTAAAAAAGACAGGAAGATCGAGTTAAGCGAAAATGTGGTGTCTTATCCACTTTCTCTTACCATTCTCCGTTCGAATTTTGCTTGAAGAATATCAACTTACATTATTATTACACTTTGTGTGTGTTGTTTACCAAAAAGAAATATAATTCCGGTAAACTCTCATTGTCAGAGAGCGGAAAACTATGAGAATTTCTCATAATTTTTCTGCTCTCTGATAGTCGATGAGACCCCAAGTTGTTCGTACTTATGCCTTTACGGAAACAAAATCTGTCTCCAATAAAAAATAGTCGGCCGCGGATATGTTGCATAAATAGTCTTTCAAGTTGTTCAATTATTCTTCGAAATACGAAAATTAAAATTTTTAAGAAAATAGTTTTCCCAGTTGTCAAATAAAATCAGTATATTTTATGAAAAAAATTATTTATTATTCCATAAAAATATAATTTTAATTTCTTGTGGTTCAACGATGTTAGAGGACATGGTTTGATAAAATGTAATCTTTATTATGTCTAATATTTTAATTGTCTTGATAATGAACATTTGATTACATAAACTTTATAATTCGCTTTTTCTTCAGTTCTTACTTAAAACTGTATCAATCTGCAACAAAAGCAGGAGATTTTTGAACATAATGTATCAATCACATTTGTCCGCACTCTGATTATCCCTGATTAAACATTATGCATTTCCATAACACTACCCATTCAGTTCTCTTCGATCTATCTCAACCATCTTACCAATTTCCTTTTAAGCAAAGACTCATCATATCAAAACATATAAGTTATAATGATACATCACGCACACGCACGAAAAGTAAAGAAACATTTTCTCTCTCTTTTACACACATTTAATATATGAAAGCTCAGAAGAATAATAATAGTAAAGATACTTCATCATCATCTCATCTCATTCCACTACCGCGCCACCATACATACCACCATCGTCGTTACTCCATCATGATCATCCCTTCTTCTCAAAGTTCAAAGCAAATTTCTCAAATTTACAAAATGAAAGGAACAGCGGTGATAGCATACAGCATCATTGCCTTACACGTAACATTACGATCATGTACTTCCACCTTCTACCATCATACCATCCGCATCCGACCCTCCTCTTTTTTGATAAAAAAAACAGACAAACAGAGTCAGGCAGGAATAATAGAGAAAGGAAAAGGGAGAAGTCTACAAAAAGATCAAAGAAGTGTAGACATTGTTTCACAAAGGTCAAATGTGAAAGTTCTATATAGACAGATGGTACGTGTACGGGCAATGGTGAAAAAGAAAGGAAAGGAGAAAGTACAAAACATATTTTCTTTATTCGCTCTCTTCATTTTTAAATTCCTTTCTTTTCCCCTTCTCAAGTATTTTTTTCACAAAAAGAAAGTCCTTTCTCATTTTCAATGATCTCAAACTTCCCCTTTTTTCTGTAGAGACAAAAGGAAGTAAAGTGGTATTATCTCACAAATCACACCTCATACATATATATTACAGGTATAGACAAATACCCCCGGTTGCATGGCTAATGAGCATCCAAATGGGTTATAAAAGAGCCACAAAAGCAAGTGGATAAAGTGTGCATGTCATCGTCATGTCTCAACGTGCTGGCGCATTTAATAATAGGCCATTATTACACTTTCTGCTAAATCTGGCTGGAGCAGTAAACAAACACATAAAAAATTATCGCTCTTTCCTGAGTAAACATGTACATAATTTATGTGTATCTAAAGTCTTTCAGGCAGTTCTAAGGCACGAAAAATCCGCCCAAGATAACCTGATTATTGTGTACCAAAGGCACCAGAAATTACATAATGATATCCGATCATGGCTTAAAAAAATGTCTGTCTGTCTTTCTACTCATATCGGTTTATATAGAAATCAAAAGCAAATCCTTTCCTTGATGACATTTTAAGCATCTCCATAAAAACTTTTATTTCCCTTTTAATGTGTTTCTACAACAAAAGGTTATGTAGCAATATTTTCAATAGTAATTGTCATTTAAATACCGATAACGCGGTACTTGATTACACCCATTTACTAAATAGTTTTATCACCCCATTTTGTTACGTGCTTTATGCAAGGTCCCCTTAACACTTACGAGGGAAGTGCAAGTCCACTAAATGGCAAACCGGCATGAAATGGGTATCACAAGAAAGATCAGGATGTGAATAATTAAATGG
>JAQIWN010000249.1:0-41780 GCA_034699025.1 Entomobrya cf. arborea Gr-Col-00668
TAGAGCCACTTGCTACACCAGTAGCTTTTGAAAGTCCTCCGTGGATAAACGAATGGTAAGTATGAATGGTAAGTATGAATCTCCTTTTAACGGTCCTAAAATAGTCACACATGAAAACATAAATGAAAAGAAAATGCTACAGTCCAAGAAAGTTCTAGTAAGCAGCTTCTATCAAAAAGGATAAACATGTGGAAGCTGAACGAACGCCGAACGGCCAGTTCCATAGTTTTTTCACACTAACACAAATATGTAGTATCACACCATTAAGGTGATCGTCAGCCAAGATAAAAATACATATTAAAGAAGGGTATGAAAAAATATATACACAACGAATATACCGTTCCCCGGACTCCCACCGCCGTCCTTATTATTATTATTATGATTATCGCCAACATCAGAAGCATCGTCAACAACGGCTTGGATCTAGAAAGCGTAGACTTTATATTTACCTTTAAATTTCTATTCACTTTCTCTAACACACATACATTGTTCAGTATATATGGGACTTAAGACTATTAATGAACCAAAAATGTTGTAACGTGAGAAGTAAGTAGCGCCCCAATTTACATTGTGTAAGTTCTATAAAAAGTCTGTGCGTTGCATAACGTTTCGTAACGCAACGTGGAACATAGTAAGATGTATTTTTCTCATCAAGTTACAAGATCATAGTACACCATTCAACACTTCTTTGTATGACAAGAAAGAGTAATCATTTTATAATTCGAGAATACTGAACTCTACTTAATATAGATTTTGGATGAAACTCATTAATATCTGAAAAATTATTGGTACAATACAAAATGCTGCATGTCGGAAAATTTGTTATTTTGGATAATTTAAGTACAGCTAACTAAAGCCCATAATCGGGTTGTGCTCCGTTAGGCAGATTTCAAGAAACTTAATAAAAAACGGTGAATAGAGTTTTATAAACTCGGTTTTTCATTCCTTAGCAGGAATACGTAAAAGCAAACAGGCTTACATATAAGAAAGGACTATATCTTGTAAATAGTTTAGGTCCAGAAAAAGATTTTCAAATTCAACAAAAAATGTCAGGGGGTTTGCAGCATGCCTAACATTCCTTTACAAAACTTTTTACTTGTTTTGTTTTCCTCAGCAAGACAATACCATTCTACTAGTTACGAAATGCATAGAGCGTTGTGCTAGTTTTGATAATGGAATGAAAGTTGTGGTGGTGATTATGTAGAAAAATACCAGAATGGTTAAATGTATATAGGTATGCTTTTTTTGCAAATAGCAAATAGTCACTTCTGATACTTATGAATATATATTTTTAGAAAACACAACAGACAAACTCCATTTCCATTTTGTACAGTACTCTTCCACATGTCCTTTCCTTTTCGTTCCTCGCATTTCTTCACAAGTAGGTACAAAGGAGTAGTGGTGGTGGTAGTAACAGAATCCCATTCTTCCTTCCTTCTCTTTGCCCTCAAGATATTTACAGAAAAACGATATAGACTTTGATAATTTATCTTATAGAATGTGTCTTTATGCATGTACTAGTATTTCTATATATCTAGTACTAGTATATCTAGTATTTCATTTTGCTACCAATGCATATATTTGTATAAAGCGGATGTGCTGGGACTTAGAGTCAAATAAGGCAGTTGCAAACCCTAGCCCAAGCCATTTATCATATACTACACCATTACCATTTCTGGGACTACTGGAAAATGAGAATAAGTAAGATCCATCCATAACATTCCTTTTACCCTCCTATCAACTACCATCGTCGAAATGTTGGATATGATTTCAAAATTGAGTTGATACCTACTTCAGATCTAGAAAATCGTATATTTAGTGGTGTCATTCATTCTCTCATTTTTCTATTTCAGCAACAATAGCCACAAATTATATAACAGTAGTGTCGTATGAACTTTTTGTAGAGTGTGTTCAGTGTATAGGTATGAATCTACCATGAGGTTTATTATCCAAGTCCTTGGCTTTGTGTACAATGCACTTGAAATATGCTTGACTGATCTGTGGCAGGTACAGGAGATAGGAGGTAATACCATTTGTCCTCTCGTTCTCGCACTATTTGTGTACATGCATCAAAAGTTATACGGTAACTACATCATAAATCTGAAGTTGCGAACCAAACATGGAAAAAGAGACCAGATGGATGGATATCACTGACTGATAGTAGGCAACAGGGCAAAGGAAAAAGGAGTCACAAAAACGAAAGAAGGTTCAGACAGGTGGCAATAAGTCAGTTCAGTTTCAGTTGATGCAGTTTGAGCTTACAATACGTTTTTCATCTTTGTGATGAAAATTAAGGCTGTTACATGGAAAAAAAATTTGCTTGTGAGCCTTTCCATTTCGTATCGAGAGTATCGATAATAATAATACTAACACTAGAGTACGACAGATGAAGCAAAGAACTAATCCTTGATTCTTATCCTAGACTTTAGTGGTAATGGAATGGATGAAGTAAGAAAATTAATCTGACACGAGTATCGTCATCGTCAAAAATAAACGATGTATGTTCTGCTGCACGTAAGCATTTTTACGAAGAAAACGAACTAAAAATACAATTCAGCAGATGATATGTAATGTTAAACTCCATTTAGTTATGTAATCTACCCGTATAACACTTTTATGCCTGTGAAGTTTCGCAGGTGTGTGTCTCGGCAGCTCCAACTATAATCACTATACTCACTCTCGTCGTTAAAAAATCCACATTTGCGTGTTTGGTGTCACCATAACCACAAGCGCAACCAATAGATTATACAATGTAAAGCGGGTGTTATCCTTTGCCCTTTTAGCATGTTCACCGAAATCTCATCACAAGAAAATTAAACATTTGGACAAAACTGTTAAAATAAACTTAATTTCAAGACCAAGAGAATGGCACATATAAAATATGTCATTAGTATCTACAGATTCTAAAGCTACAATATTCGCTTGTTGTATATTTAACGCTAACTAATGTTTTTCAAAGTAAAAATATATACTTTCAAAACCCATACAAGTCAAACGAGATGAACACTACAACTATTCAAATTTGGGGTAAATACTTTCATATGAATTTTAGTTTATGAAGCTGTACGTATTTGTATATCATTTGGAAATTAGCTTTGAATTTTTGTTAAAGTATCACTTCCAAAAGCTTCCACACCATAGAAATTCTGGCTGATCATCTACACTTATTCACACTAAGTGAAGTTGATAAAGTATCAGCCTCATAAATCCGAAGAAAGTGCCGACGACGTGCGTGATCTTTTGTTTGCGTTGCGAATTAAATTAAGCGTGAAAAGCTTACAATCTTATTCACGAAAACGTTCTTTATTTGATGACAAATACACATATTAAGCTTTACAATAACGCAAATCACTATTAAGAATTTTACATTGCGTCGCAAATTATTTTAGGGTATCTTGTATTTAAAATTACATCAAGTGACTTTAAAAATTAATTATTACCTACATGTAATTAATCAATCATATGTCATAGCATGTATATATAATTTTTTTTTTAAATATTACGTTTAATTGGCTGTGGACACAATTTTCGTAAATGAATAAAATGATGACCCCTTATGGATAAATAAATGATTTATTCGTTTTCATAAACAGCAGGTACACTAGCGGTTGCGTCAGTCGCAAGTAATGATATGCTAGATCATCACCATGTTCGTAAAAACATGGGTTATTCAATAAACGCAACATCCTTTTACTTTCGCAACATTTTTATTCGTAATAAGCATAACTTTACTTTTTATGAAAACGACTGGAAAAGAACTGTGCACTGAAAATAATTTTTTTTTTTCTCGAAATATCTACCATGCGTACATAAAATGTTTACTAGTTTGCAATAAAACATAGTTATAGATAAACGACAATAATTTCATTCCAATAAATGTGCACATTGGAATAGTTTATTTATGCATAATTGTGTGACATTGCAATGTATTATTGAAACCCAAAGAGAAAGTTTTTCATCAAATAAACATTAATGGCACCAGTGCTCATTTCATTGCAGTTCTAATCCATTCTTCAAAACCCTATTCCATTTCTTTTAACTCCCCCATCTTTACTGACTCAGTGAAGTGAATCTGATTCTTAAAAAAGCCCTAAACGATTTCATTACACAACCATTTGCTCGCTCCATTTGAGAGTTTATTTGGTTCAAACATTCAACTGGCTGTATAAAAATTTTTACCAACTATCTTACAACTCAGATATGATAAAAAAAAGCGAGTAGAAAACGAGACCAATAAATTGTGGATGGTGAGCACGATTATCACCAAGCATTATTTATCACTCTCAATATTACAAATTCACACTTATTTGTATGCACACGCTAAAGTACACACAATTTGTTGAGAAAAACGGCAACTCTTTCAGAATCAGAAGAAAAAAACTAAAAAAAAGTTTTAGCCACTCGGTCTGCTCTCATACGATCATATTTTTCGTTTACACTCTCGCCTTTTTTATGATTTTAACAAACTAGCAAGCAAATTGTAAGGCACAAATTCTACAAAAAATATGTGTACACATATCTGTCCACTATTTCATCTAGCAAACTAACGAATGAAATCCACTTTTCTGCATATTTGCCTGGGACAACAACACAAGTAGTCTTTCATTTAAAAATAAATCTATTTTTATCTCGTTCTATAAAAAGGCTGCCACTACTTTTGGAACTGGTTCTCTAGATTCATTTTGTCTACATGCATATGTATGAATTGTATAACATGTAATGATACTCGTGTACTCCACTATATCAAGGGAATATTCAAAAAACACATACTCATTTCTTTTAACCCCCTACCGATTTGCTTCGACATTTTTCTTGATTTTTCTTCTCTTGTAAAGAATATCAAAGTTTTAAACATATACCCATGCGAATATAACAAGAAAAGAACAATTGTGCTCGAAGAAAATATAAAACAGGAAAAATAAAGAATGAGAAGGGTTGTATGATAGGGAAATTCGAACAAGCAACAACAAGTTGGGAAATTCCAATGGAAGGATTTATAGTTGATTATGTAGTCAGTACCCGGTTTCACGTACGTTATCCTGCTTTAGATGCTGTTGCTGATTTCACTACTATTAAACTCTTGGAAGTCCGTACATCGTATACACAGACACAGACACAACCTAAAAGCATGGAGTTGGAAGAAGCGAAGAAGCAGACTTTTTCCCAGCATAAAAGAAAGTGCAATGTATTTTATACGTATACTCTAAGCAAAGGAAACTACCTTTCCATGTGGCAGTGGTCTAAAAACCAGTCAAGCGAAACTAAAAGGTCTACCATGTAGTCTGGTGTGGAGATATGTGCTCTGCATAACATGTGTACACTATCCTTTTTTACATGCCAATTGTACTATGTACTTCTTTTTTTACTTTTTGCTTTGCCGTTTTTGAGGTACTTTTCCCGTTCTGTGTCTTTATCCTTATATGCTTGAGTGCCTACAGCGTTCTTTTTTATTCCTACAGTTCGATATACATTTATAACTTATTCCCTTAGTTACTTTCCCTTGCCCCCATCACTACTGCCTTAGTCACAGAATTTTGCTTATAGGCTAGTTAGGTTGGTTCAATGAGTGACTGACTGCATTACCAGAGAGTGAAGTGAATGTTCGATGAGGATAACAGATGAGGGAAAGAAAAAGACAGCAGACGGTCGGTCCTCGTGTTTCAAACAGAGCAGAGGAAGACGAAACAACGAAGAAAAAAAGTTTTCAAATTCATACTCGCTTACTTACCTATACGCAGTCAGTCAATTGTATGAATAGAAAATGCAAGTCACCCGACTAGAGAAAACAATACTCATGCATGCATACATAACTGAAGATATGGAAAGTATTTTTAGTTCCCAGAATATACATTATCCCTTCTTAGACTTTGTATTAAATTTACATGATCCATTCGCTGGTTTTTAACCTGTGTCAAAAACATGCATAATACGCACTCGTCGCAGTGGCTTCGAAAGATTATAAGACGGTAAAAAAGTCACTTCAGAAAAAGTGAGGATAATGCATACATAAATGAGTAGGAAGGGATGAATGAACAAAAAAAACTAGTAGAGTCGGAGTCTTATTGAAGATCAAGAAAGTATAGAATGTGTTCGAACTCTTTAAGGTATTGAGTCCATTAAAGCCAGTATAAAAAGAATATAATACCAATACATATAAGAACACAATACGTGTTAGTAGTAATGGTAGTGAATGTCTTGTCACTCAGAAACCGCCAAGCATCTACCACAGCATCATACACACTTGATGAAGGTGTTGTTGCTCTTTGTTCTTTCAACTGAGACATAATTTCTTTTATAGAACAGAACATTCTCTCTGTAAATCAAAGCATGCCAAGCCATAATATCTCAAATAGGTAACCAAAGAACATTAAAAAATAAAAGAGATAAGATATAGTAATGGAGGTTACAGAATTCAGCGGTTACTGTTGAGTTGAGGATTCCCTTTTTTTTGGAGAAAGAGTAGTACAGAAATGTTCCGGAGGAATAGGTCTCATCATCCTTTTTCCCTTTTCAAAAGAAAAAGATTCCTTTTTATCATAATAATACGTTAGTTTATTTTTCGTGAGGATCATCTAACATACCGCGTGTTTCATCAACCACAATAATACTACATACATATCTCCACACACAATCCATGGTAGAACAGAGAAAGTAGAGTGTGTTGAGTTGAGGTAAACAACAAGAAAGAGAGTGTGTGTGTAGAGGCGCTACATAGTTAAGAGTGTAGGAGAGAGAAAGGGAAAAGAAAAGGAGCAACAGTGGGGAAAGAATAAGGATGATATATAGAAGTTTACTCAAGTGAAAAACGAGGCAAAAAAGAAGTGGAATAAGGGAGGGTTTTTTACAATGTCCGTTACGATCTAAGAAAACATCCTCCTGATCTCTCATGTAAGAATCCCAGAGAGGCTTGTTGTTGGTAGAGGGAAAAGGAGAGAAAGGCGAAAAAGAGAAAGTAAATATATGCATCAAGTTTGTATATACATTTCTACATCGATATTTATAGCTATGTAGAGAACTCATAGATAGAGACAGTATATCTTGTACCAGTTCATGATTATACACACAAAAAACACTAAAAGATGTTCCGAAATACTTACACATTTTTTATAGAATCGGTGTACAGGCGATGTATATGCTTAACGGGCAAATGAAGAAAATGTATTGTTGAGCAACAACAGCAGGAGAAAATAAGGAGGAGGAAAAGCACAAAGAAATTTTCTTCCAAAACGCTTACATCTTGTACGCACTTGTTCCTACATGTGTCCACAGGCATGAAAATTGATGCTGTTGCTGGTGATGAAGAGGACAACATGGACGACGACGATAATGGTCGTAATAACGGTGGTAGTCTGTGGCTGCATTATGACGGTCCGTTGTTAGTTTATATCGTATGCCTCATCATCATACTTTCTCCACTGCCACAGATTTTCCTCTCTATTCTATCGTTACTCTCCTACTTTTATACTGCTTCTCTGCTACAAGTTTCCTTTTTCTGATATCAGGCGGCTTTATCGTGCTGAGTTGTTGCTAGCGCTCGGACGGTCGAATGATAATGATATTGTATTTTAGACAACCGACTAGTCAGAGAGGAAAAAGAACAAAAACAAGGGATGACTAGCAGACAATATGATGATATCATATTCATGATGAAGACTCGTGTTATTTCCGCTTTAAAAATGTGAACCCCCCTCTTCTTTATTGAGTAGCGAATGCTTTTCTGTGTGGTTGTACACAAATAAAGTATGTATTATACGTGAAGGGTTATGGTGGTGTTATGTTTGCTCATGATTAACCCAAGACCTTTTCTAACTAGGTCAACAAACAAAAAACCTGGAAATTTTTAAGGTAATTAAATTTTCACTTTCCCATGTAAGTACACTTCAGCTTACGCTGAACTTCTCATGTTAACGTTTACATGCCAATGAACTACGTAACAGTGAGATACAAAATAATATTATTTCACTATTCAGGGTACAGATTTAAGAAAAATATTTGCTTTCTACGTTGATAAGTCACACATATAATGTAATTTGTTACAATGTAAGAAATTGTTAACGTGGTATTAATTATGCTTCAAAAGTTTTATTTATGTAATCTTCGTGTTTTCAAGCAAGTAAATACAATGCTACTTCTTTACATTTTCTGTTTTTCAACCAAATATTATGCCTTTAGATAGTTTGCCCATCTATGCAAAGTATTAGCATGCAAATGAAATGAGCTGTCCTAGTTTATGTGCTAGAGACCTCTTACTTTCTTCTAGTATTTTTTGTAAAAAAAACTAGGGTGTTCCGAGTTTTGAAACTGTTTTCTAAGCTTAATGACCTTTTTGACGACTCTACTATGTGCGGCTTTCAAGACAAAATACGGACATTTTTTAATTGACACCAGACATCTAAATTAATTGTAAAATTCAATCTATTGTGGTCAACCCCAAATTCCAAATGAATTGTAAATTTTCATTATTAACTAACCAAGTCAGAAATATACATTTACATATAAGTCATAGACCTGATAGTTTTGTTTTAAATAATTTAAACAAATATAACTCTGTTTTATAGGGTTCTACTTGTAATGAACGTAATAACGCTTTTCAAATTTGTAAAAAAACGATGATATACATACTCAAGTGTGCGTGATTACACATATAATTTGTTAGAACCATTTGCTTGCATAATTACTATGGTTTGAACTGCCAAACCAAACGCTAAAGTTTTTTCTATGGTTTTTAGGGAATGACATCTCGAACATGTTGGTTTTAAACTTGTGTAGCAACATGTGCCATGTGTTCTTTTCGATGTAGTCATCACTGTCTTGTAGTTAGTAGTTTTTGCTACATTTGTGGCTTGCTTCTTTTAGAAGACATCCTGACTAAAAAAAATAGTTGTAGATATGGTTCATGCTCACGTTACGCATAACATTAACATTGCCATGACACATAATGTGTTTCTCAAAAAAAAAAACTTTTTACTTACTACGGCTTCATTCTAGTAGCCAGATCATTCATTACATTTACATAGTATGGTATATTTTCGATTCAACTGTTTCATCGTCGTCATGATACACGGTCCCTTCCCACATTTCTTGTATGACACATAAAACCTCCGCCATGGCTGATATAGCTTTAATAAGTAATTTTATATGTGGGAATAGATGCATACTAGGAGAAGCCTTTTAATAATGAATAAAAGTAAAATGAATAGAAATTTGATAGCATCCCATTTTCAAGTGGAACCGCCTGTAAATTTACGAAGACTAGTCTACACTACTACACCAGTTATACTGTAAGTTCATAATGTATTATGATGACGATTACCACACGGGCCAAAAAATAAGTAATGCATAATATGAATTTGAGCAGGGAAAATAGAGAAAATGTAGGCATCATAAGTGTCCCGGTTACTTAAAAGGGATGACGTCAATATAATGTGTTTTATAATGAAACCAGTGCTCAATAAATTGGCCTTATATAGCATAATAATAATCTTTATGATTTTGAGAAAGAAATGATATGAACCTTTTCCTTGTGTACTTGCTGCACGTTCAGGTTTTCAGACACTTTTACATATAGCAGCATAATAATAGCCATTCATTCCCTTTCTCCATTACACACTTTGCTATATCACTGAAAAAAAGAGTCAAGCGAGAAAAAAATTAATGGATCCGCCGTGTAAAGTGTATATTATCAAAAAGGGAAAAGCAAGCTGTTAGGGAGTTAGAAATGAGTGGTTCCAAATAGGTAGTTATAAGGTCTCCATTTTTAAGTGCCCTCCACGATTTTGGTTTGGAGTGCATCCCCATCTTAACATCACCACTGCTAATAGACTACAATTTTACTCTCTGTATTTTTAGAGCATTGCATAAAAAGTGCCTGGACAATTTCTTTCCAGCAGTGCATTGCGTAATAATAACTTCTAGTAGTTCAAGTATAGACTCAATTTTATTTGTATTAAAACAAGACTCGACTGAAGTGATAATAATCTCTGCCACATTACGTGTTGGGTTGCGCATATGGGTGCGTGTGTGTGTAGTTTCATGGTAAAACTTGAACAAATGATACTAGAGGTGATGATAATGGTGATTTCTACGACAGCATGACTCACTACTAGGCTATAAGTATATTACATAGCTATAATGTGTCGTTTTACTATTATGTAAACCTCTATTACAAGTGTTGTCAAAGATACTCAGTGTGTCGGTTGCTGGACCACATCACTAGCCTTTCGTGTGGTAAAGGCGCAAACTTTGTTGTTAGCTGAGATAGACTAAAGACTAGCTAGAAAAAAAGGTAAGTGGATACTGTAATGGTGAAAAAAAACTTTTAGAACATTGCTCCACTGCTCGGTAGTTTCATATACTTGGATATGTTTATGATGTTTTTATAACACAGGATTTTGTCACAGTCACCACGCAAATTTTTTTGTCCTCCTCCGCACCAACTAAAAAGGACATGCATGGGTAAACGTTATAATTTCAAATAAATATAAAATGAGAAGCACGTACTTAAAAGGGGGAAAGTGCCCAATATGTATATGCCGAAAGAAATGAAATCAGGTATGTACCAATTTGATGCACCTCTCGTCAGTAGAATAGCCCAAGTTACATATGCATTAAGTTATATTGTCCTACTATTTTACTTACAAATAGAAGATCAGAGGGAAAAAGACTAAGAAAGAGAGGAGTGCAGTCAGATGGAAACCGGTGGTAAATATTATGAAGTTTACGCAAGAAACGTGGCAGCATCAGCTTCATCTAAGGATGACGTCCATTAGATTGTCTGACAATGATCAAGAGTACTCTCTCTCTCTCGCTATTGTGATATACTACAAAAATTATATATCTGGAAGTAAAGGAAAGTGCAGAAACATGCTTCCAAAATCCAGGAACCAAGTTATGTGTACATATACCAAGTATAGAAATGATAAGAGGTGTAAATAGGAAGCCGAAAAAAATCACATGAATTGGTAAGGTGAAAGTAGAAATTCTTTTGGGGTGTTTGTAGATTTTTCGTTAGGAGAAAGTTCCTTGCTGTTTCTTCTGTTGACATATTTTTCTCACACAATACATACTTGTTCCATACACTAGAAAAAAAGTCGACAGAAAAAAAGTTTTTCTTCACACATCTACAAACACAACGTGTTTGTCGAAAAAGACAAGTTGAACCGAAATCAAGTGTAAGTGTGTGTTTGAGGAAGAAAAGGAGAGAAAGGGAAAAGGGGAAAAAATCTTCATCCGGTTCCCTGTGTTTTGTTCCTTCTTCTTTTACTCTCTCTTCCTATTATTGTGCATGCATATTTTTTTGTTCCTGTCGTGTAGTTTATTTTATTCCAAAGGAAAATAGAGAAAAGATGTATGAAAACATTAGAATACTATTATTACAAAACTAGCACCACTCTCTACTGTCTGTTGCTCATTTTCAAATAGACGGAAAAGATTTTTGCAATAGTTCCACCACGTAATTTGGAGCTATTTCTCTTGAAAAAAGGTTTAGTCAGCAGAGGAGTAAAAGAAAAAGGGAAAAAGAAGTAAAAAGAACAGAAAACCGAAAGCAAAGCAGTTGTTAACACAGCAAGTCATTTTGCTTACTTTTCTTCTACTACATCGCGCATTCTTATTCTCTTGTCCTTTCAATCCAGTGTCTCTCTTGTTTTTTCCTCTTTTTCCTCTTTCTCTCCTTTCTTCGAATGCCACTGTATTACTCATCTTTCCAAGCTGCTGCTCTTTATTCCATTACACTTTTTTCTGTGCATAATAATACACGCACATTCCCTAAGATAAAAATAGTTGAAAGGCTAAAAGCTTCACCTACCTCTCTGCTCTCCTTTCCGTGCCAGTGTTCCTCCCGTTAAAAAAATCTATCTGTTTAACCCTGCTTCCAGCAGTGCAAGGAGTAATGTTGATGATCATCATACAAGGATACTTTTTTTCAGTACTGTTTCCTTTTTCAAATGGTTTTCTTGTCTCTCTCTCCCCTTTGTCCCTTCACGTATCCATCTTCTTTTCTGAGAATAGACAAACTGCGCTACACCAACAGCAGAAGGATGTCGTGTTCTTTCACTACTTGCAATAAACTGTGATCGATCCCTATGCTTGCTTAGTTGCTTTAATGTGTGTCTGTGTGCCTTTACTTTCTCCGTCCCTCTCCCTCTTTTTTCTCTGTTGTTGTTTCTCCAACAGATACTCCCATGCTATAACATTAATATTAGGTACATGTGGTGGTGGTTCAAATATGAAAAAGCTGATGTACGGCGGTGGTGCTTCTTTCCCACTTTTCTTTGGCTAGTCTTCCTCTTTTCACTCACTCTTTCTGTTTCTTCAAACGTGAGGTGACTGCTTGGTATGCCTGTGAGGATAAAAATCGAAGAGTAAATACGTATATATTTCAGAACACACACACTCACAAGTAAAGGGAAACGCTTATAGTGCAGAGCAAAAAAATGGAAAAGCAACTGGCTTTTCCAGCAGTAAGTAAAAGAGGGAAGCATGAGGAATAAGTGAGAGAAGAGAGAGAGAGGAGAACGTTGTAGAGCTGGAGTTTTTACCATATATCAGCATCACCACCAACCACCATCAACGGCAGCATCGTTCTCATCATCTTCCGACGTGCATCCTTTTAAAGCAGGGCAAAAATGGGAGAGAGAGCTGAAAAGCAACAGCGAAAGAGTTGAGTTGTACGGACGTCGCAAGGAAGGAAAGCAGATGCTGAGCTACTCCAGTCCACAGTCCCAGTCCACGTTCGCTCTTTCAGGAAAGTGTTTCGGGGGGAACCCTTTTCCCGTTTGGGTATTTTCGATTAAGACACATTGTACAGGAGCTTTTTATTTTTTAAATATACAATAAAGACGGGGAGAGAAGAAGACGAAATAGGCCAATCACATTATCAAAATAGGAGGAAGAAGAGGCACATCAAGTGAGTGAGTAGTAGCTTTAAAATGTAAAAAGTGAGAACATGAACTGTGTAACAATGGGGAATGTAGAGTATAAAAAACTAGGAGGTATAGTGAGTGCTTGCTACTTTTTGTGTCTGCTGGTTATAGTCCTGCCACCATTACACTAGCTTAATGATAAAAAGGACAATAATTGAGACGTGTCGAGAAAGGATTGCCATTCAGTGTGGAATTGCTCTGGAAGTATACACACAGTACGCACACAACACTTGCTCTTGAATAAAAGGCGTTACGATCAAAAAGGCAGAGAAAAATGGACGAGTCACACTACTGCTGCATCAAGTGCATTGGTACTTAGTTAACGTGAGTAATAAGGACGGAGGGGAAGGAACAAGGATTTAGAATCATTAGTTCAACTAGGCAACCAGTAGTTGGATGAAACAGCAACTAACTGCTAACGATTACTACATATTTCTATCACAAGAAAATACACACACCAGGACCATCATCATTCTTTTCCGTTTTGTAATGCGAAATAACTTTATTTGCTAGACTAACAAGTGTGCACGTTATTATTTTATTTTGTTGGTATAACTTAAGAGAGAAACTACATGTATTTATGTATTACATTGTTGGAAGCCGAAACAGCGATGAACATATGTCAAGTACCCGATTCGTGAAGTGTGACGGAGGGAAAGCGAAATCGATCTGCAGGAAGGAAGGGATAGAAAATATTCCATGTTTTCTGTTAGTAGCAAACTTTTGTAGATATCCTTATCTAATTACGCCATTCAGTCATTAATCTATAGTGCTAAATTCATAAAGTACGAAAGTAGAGGAATGTACGATTTTCTCGTAGATAGTTCTGTACGTGGTTCAGCGTTAGCTAACGATTCTAATCCATCATCGTGCCACCATCATTGTCCTAATAATCTACATTAACAACAAAAGCTTTGGGTTCTCCTTGTAATTCAAAGAATGAATCGTGGATACACTAATTTCGCTACACTACAACAAGAGCTGGGGAAAGTTTGGAAACTTTATTTATTAAACTAACTTCTTAAATGACTTTCTTCGCACGAGTCAATCGTCAATCAACGAGTTTCGCATAATTGCAACCATGTCGGCTTAAAGGTTCACAGGAAAACAAAAGCAAATCCAATCAAATGTCATTATTACCCAAACAAAGTCTGCCGTGTAATACCGCTTAGCTCAGCGATCAGTAGTAGTCCATTCATATTTTATTCGTACATTTTTTTTCCTTGTACCGCCACATGGTTATTTTCAAAATAACAACATAATTCCGACAAACATCATTACCTGCAGTAGCTCCAGCATCCCACCCAAATATCAAACAATATGTATCCCAGTACAGTTGAAAGAGAAAGTTGAGAAAAGAGTATACAGGGAGAGCAAGGACAACTTTGTTTGATACAAATGAATGGAATAGCAGCAGCAGAAGTACAGACCCTATTAATTTCTTTTTTTCCATCACCACCACCACTTCGTACACCATTTTAACTAAATTTCTAATGATTTGAAGAAAGCGATTTTTTAACAAAACAAGAAGAAAAAGGAAAGGAGAACACAGGATCGTTCCTGTCGTCGTCGTCAACAACCACCTCATTTTTCCTGGATTTAAAAGTAAGTGTGGTAGTGGCCGCAGCAGCAGTCGTGGTGTTGATTGCGTGGCTAAATTAATCATCGTCCCTGTCGTCAGCAGTAAAGATATCTTTTAACAGTCTCCTTTACAACAAGAACGGCGTGATTGTCATTAACATTAGCAGCAGCACAAGCATTTTTTATACCCACAGGACTAGAAGTCAGGAGAAGTCCAGAATCTCTGTTTGTGGTGAATGCAGTGGTGGTGGTGGGTGCACATCAAGTTGATATAGAAATATTGTCGGTATTGTGGTGATTTC
The DNA here is from genome assembly GCA_034699025.1 of Entomobrya cf. arborea Gr-Col-00668. Taxonomy (NCBI): domain Eukaryota; kingdom Metazoa; phylum Arthropoda; class Collembola; order Entomobryomorpha; family Entomobryidae; genus Entomobrya; species Entomobrya cf. arborea Gr-Col-00668. The sequence continues at coordinate 14,807 of JAQIWN010000249.1, forward strand.
AAGTAGGACTGCTGTTGCTGCTACTACTATATATTTCCATCGCATCGCCTTTCCTCATCACTACTTCTTCGATTAACTGGAGAAAGCGGGACATATTATTGTATTTCATTACCATTTTCTCATTCCAGCTACCTTGTTTGTCATTGTGGTGGCGGTAGACGTGGTTTCTTCGACTGTTGTTGTGCTCTAGCCAGATTAATAATTCTTCGTAGTCACCAAACTTATCACCATCAACTTCCCGAACTCTCACCGACTACAGCCATCATCATCACAATTGGTACTCAAAGATAAACTCTTTTTCGTTATAGTACAGCCTAGCAAAGACTCTGGTACCCCAAACAACATAGATACTTTCTCAAATATTCAGTAGCCAGAAAATTAGCTGCGACACCGGGTTTTCCTTCAGGAGAACAACGTCAAGTCGTTATCTCAATTTTTAATTGTAATTGGTCTTGTCGTGCTTCTCGGAATCATAATAATCTACATCATAAGTAGTAGTTCCCAATTGTCTTTCAAAAGGAGTCTTCATGACCAGCGATTTTCCTTACTATTTGGCCCTGTTTGGACTTACGTTTTTCTTAACTGTGATTTGTTGCTGTGTCAAGGTATGGACTACGGTGATCCAATTTTTTATACTATAAAAGAAATATTTTGTTATTATGAACCATGATAATTATCATAGGATGATGTATATACAGCAAAAAAATAAGCATGCGCGTATATTGTTTTTATGTATCATGCAGCTAATAATTCCCTTTAACTTTGAGGTAATTACCAAATTACGACTCTCTCTCTCTTCTTTCTTGTTTATTATTTTCTCTTTAATACTATTATAACAAGTGACAGTTTCATTGATTCACCTGTACACATAACAGGTCATGGGATATCAACACTTACACAACTGACTATAATCCTCTTACAAAATAACCTCACTTAATCATTCATGTAATACATCTTATTTATTAATATTATCACTAAGTTCTCATCATTACTAATAGCTATTAACCATATATTATGTCCAATAACGCGTTACAGAACACGCTAAAAACAAATGTTTTTCCTATATAATGTATACTTGTAATCCATGTATATTGCTCTCAATCACCCAATCCATCCACCACATGCTACACCAAAAAAGGTCATGGACCGAAACAATACATACAATACATCTACTTTGTACGGTCCATTTTACCCTTTACACCTTATTTCCCTCTCTTCTCTGCTAGCTGACAAAAGGACCGTCGCACTGATCAGACTAATGTGTGCACCATAATATATAACACCATTGTACATAATTATATAGGTCATTCATAGGGGAGACAATAATGTAGTGGAAATGTACTTAGTCGCACTACACAGTGTCGAAAATATATTGTCGCATTTATTTAGTCGACTGTGTATTTTGCCGATTACATATTTAGTCGACCGTATGAATAGTCGAAATTCTACATATTCTAAATCATTTTGTTAACATTTAATACTACTTGTGTCGTCATTTGAAAAATTGGTTTTTTATAAGATAGATATGGAATTTATCGAGATATATTTTCCATTTTGATTTATTTTCGTCATTGCTATCAATTATAATTTGGAAAATCATGGGTTTAACAATGTAGCTTCAAACTACATTTATATCAAGTCAAAAAATCTTTTGCTACTCATATTTTTGTGCAAGATGGATCCAATGTGAATTATTAAAGTAAATGAAATATTCAATTTTCATAATTTTAAATTTTATGAGTTTTGTCCATCAACGGATTTATTTGACAAAATAGTTCGAATAAAGCTTAGTCGGCTAATAAATTCGATTGCATATCTAGGCGACTAATTAACCTGCTCGACTAAAAAATAAAACTATAGCTTTGGTCGACTCTGAGCATTTTCACTAGATTATACTGACCCCATTCATAGAAATAACTTGCATGATGACACTAATAACAGTGAACAGTAGCAGCAAATACCCTTAAGCTCTATAATTCTACTTGATCTAATCAAACTCATTAGCACACACTTCCTCCTCTTAAAAAAACTCTTGTCTCGTTTTTTTTCTGTTTTTCTTCTCTGTCTGTAATTGCTGATTCTCGTAGCTGATAGACATAATTGACCGACCAACACCGAGAGCTAACACGATGCCATCATGGAATTATGCCAACTACCTGCAAAACAGCCCTGTTGCTGTTCTCAACCCACGTAATGCGCATCCGGATCCATTCCTCAGGTACACGATGCTGGGAGAAAACCAAGGTACGTGTGTAATAAGATCAAAGGATTAGAAATAAATATAACAAATAAACTTGAATACTTGCATGTTGTACCTTAAAACGGAAAGGGTCGCTTTCGGTTGACGCTTTCCCCGGCTCTCCACACTGCTCAGTAAGCATATAGAAATGACTACGTAATAGTCATCCAGTCCATCTAAAAAGTCAGTATTTCAATGTAGGCGAAATGTCTAAGAGGGGCATAGGTTGGTTATAAGTAATATATACAGCAACTACTATAAAAGCTCCAATTTAATTTTCGACATCATGATGCTATTCAGCTGAAAAGTACGCTCGAAACGAACAGACCGACAGGTTGAAGTATCGTTGGTTGGCATATCCAAAATAAAATCCTTTGCTCATGTGTTTCTACGTGTTTTTGAATGAGCATGTACGATGGTAAATTCTTTCGAGTTTAAACAAGTGGCACATTTATGTACATATATAATATGTAGGAATGTAATAGTAGTTTGCTATCATTTTCTCTTATCTCACTTGTAGCTTAATGTAACACAGTAAACACGGTGTGCTGTGAAAAAATGTGAAAAAAGTCAGGGACATTGAATGAGAGAAGAATCATTTATAATCCCATTACTTCATTTCAACAACTCTTTAGAAATTCCATCTTGTTTGAAAAAAAAGAAATTGCATGACAGCTAAATACTTACACACTCATTTTACACAAAGTTGTGCAAAAGCGACCACTTTTGAAAGCAATTTTCCTCATTTTTATACCTATAAGTGATGTGATGCTTTTCATGGTACACAGAGTGTTAAAAATTTTAAGGGAAAGCTCCGCGAGCATGCATTGCATTAGTTACACGAGAAGCTAGATTTGTGACTGCTATGCCTCTTGTCGAAAATCATCTTTTGAAGTGACGATTGTAGAGGGTACCTTTAACAATATTAAACTTTCATCATGAAAACTAGTAAAAATACGGTACACAGCATAGAGAGAGAAAGCATAGAGCGAGGAACATGTCAAATCAAACTCCGTATTTATTAGGAATTTTGGTGAAGGCCTTCGTCAAAGAAAGCATCAGTAATACTGATTTGAAGTTGCTGAAAGCTCAACAAAAACAAATTCAAGTTTTCAACTAAAAAGGAAGAAAAAACTTCTTCATGAATGTCGCAAATGTCAGTGTGTACAATTATCTATGAGCAAGCAAGCAAAAATAAATTGTATACTGGTAAATCTATGCGAAAAAGTGAAAGTTGATTTTGAAACAGGTATATATATACATAGGTACACGTGTAATATTATAGAAATACATAGAAAAGTAGGAATAATTCCAAATGTAGTTATTATTATTATATAAATATTTGTAAAAAGGGATTCTAAATGATGTATTTAGACAAGTGAAAGGAAGAACGTTCAAATCTCGTATGCATACACACACATCCACAGAGTTTTTGGACAAGAGAAAGTTGAAAATTTCATATATAAAGTGAAAGTTTCATATTTTGTTCACCAAAAGAAAAAGCAAGTTTCCTGATGCTGTGCTACCATACATTCAACTTTTTCCCTCTCGTCTACAAAAACAGCTATGTTGAATTCACAGGTATGCATACTCAGCACCATACAAACAAAACAGTCAAAAAAAAGGAGTTCAAGCATATAGCTCTCCAGCAGTGAAATGTGCTTGTCTGTTAGGTGTAGAGAGTTTACACCAAAGACTTGCTAGCTTTGCTTTTTGTAAGACTTTTTTTTGTATTCTTCAGCTGCTCTCGAGGTGGTGTGGTATGTGTGTGTGGTGAAGATGATGACTTTTGTGCATGAACAATATACTTAACAGACGAAACAGTAACGCACATGTTTCTATTTATCCATCCTTGGAATTTATATTTATAAATGTGATTTTCGTTGTAGAGAGAGTGGGGTAGAAAATGTATGTATGCTATTTGCATGTATAATATTTTCTTTGTCAAAAAGTTCTACTTCTCATGCAACCATGCAAGCATGGTGTAAAGGCAAAGAAAAGGGAGGCAGGCGGAAGAAGCAACAAGATGAAGAAAAAGAATGGAATGGAGAGAAATGGGAAAGAGAAAAGGAAAAAAAGATGCTCTTCTACTCACACTTGTTAAATATACATGTACAATGATGGCTTGTGATACAATGTACTTTTGGTAAATATGTGGTACATGCTGTGCGAAATGTGTGGATGCATATATGAATGTACTTTCACTTTAGAAAAATTACAATTTTTTCTTCGTTTTTTTTCTTTAGCTTCCTTCTTGTTGAAAAAAAAGTTTATTTTCCTAAGGCAAATTTTTTGTCAACAAACTTGAAAATGTTTTGTTAGTGAGAATGTAAAAAAAGTGAGTTTAATACTTTTGCTCATCTGATGTGTGCCTCGGTGTGCGCTTTCCTAGGGAAAGCAGTTGCTAACTTGCTTATATGAAAATAAGCAGATGGGCTCGCGTACACACTCACACACAATAGAGCTTTTTTCTCGAATGAAAATATATGAGCAATTCTTTCTCATCTACAACTTGTCACATCTGCTAAAATAAAAATAATTGTATAAATTTTCCTATGCTTCGAATCTGCCACCGTTTGTGTATTGCATATTTTTACGCTAACTATATGGCAAGAAAATCACATACGTAGCTTAAGGGAAAAGCGGAAAAATAATGAGACCCTCATCATATGAGAGAAAACAGGGGCATGTGAAAGTATATAGAAAGGATTTGTAAATTTCCAGTCGCCCATTAACAAGAATCACACTATAATTGATGCATCTGTCAGAAGGAATATTTTGGGAAATATTTCATGAATTTGCTCTTTCCCAAGTTGTTGATGGTTTACGATGATGGTGATAGGGAAAATGGTAGGGTGAGTTGGAACATCGAAACGAAATCGTTATAGTGCTTTCTTCTTTTTTCGCCCACACTATTTACCCGAAAGAGAAATGGCAGCTGTATATAGTGACGGGTTGTGTGGAAGCAGTAAAAGCAGATATCAGCACCAACCACTTTTTGTGTTTGCATGATTGTGGGCATTTTCAGAACTTTTTTTTCATAGAGCCATCACCACATGAGCTGACACTGCTGTATACAGAATGAATGGCGTTTTGAGGTTGAAAAGTTGCCTTGCATGTTATGTTCATACTTCTCTATCACTCCATTAAAAAAAACATTTACCTCAGGGGTATGTGACTCCTCTTTTTGAATCGTGTACTTTCATAATACAGCTAATATATCATACAGAATAAATTATAGATGAAATCCAGAGATATACCATCATCATTTAACAAAACAAAATACAAAGAATAGAAGAGAAAACGCAAAGAAACAAAGTAAAACTGTCAAAATGTATATGCCTCAGTCAGTGAGAGCAGACCAAAGGCAAAGAAAAGTGTATAAAATATTCCAAAGGGTACTTTGAAACACCAATACACTGGTAGCATTGTGATTTAACACCACGTGAAAAACAACAACCAAGTGGTGTAATTTTCTCTGTAAATATATGTACCCATGTCTATATCACAATTTCTCCTCTAAACATAACAGCACTAGACATGATGACGACGCTCTTTTACTGGTGTGATGGTATAAGATAGATACACACACCAATACAATATTGAAATGCAGCAAACCCACATCAATTTCCCTGATAAAACTTGGAAAGAAAGGCTTTCTCCAGGGCTAAAGTGAAAACTTTCCCCACTTTCCCTGATCCAATTACCCAGCGACAAAACGCTTGTTCTCTTGCCAAAACCTAGTAAAGCCAAAACCGAAACGCGAGTAGACAGGAGGAAGAGAGAAGAACACAAAATAATAGTACGTGAAGTAGAAGAGGAGCATAGCACAACAGACTGCAAGTCAAAATACGAAATACATAATACGGAAAAGAAAGATACTAACTGACTGATAGTTATATCCCATCGTAATAGTAATGATAATGCACCATGTGCTAGCTAAGGGTCCAATGAAAGTGTATGCAAGTAAACATGTACACTTTTTTGCCGATAATGTATTACCACCAAAGGCTTATCAACCACTATACCACTACCGCCACTTCATTCTAATGCTCACACTTTGCTAACACGAGATTCGGAATCAGCTTGACAGCGTCGGACGGCGGATGAGATCTAGTGAAGCAGCCAAACCATAGGTAAATCTATTCACTCCAGCGTTAGTATTTGTACTTGTACCCTCGCTACCTAGTTTTACTGGAGGAGAAAAAGTTAGAAAAAGAAAACTTGGTGGCAGGAATTTTCACTTGGAACCCAATTGGTAGGAAAAAAAGTCCTTTCGGATTATCTTTCGCTTGACATGCTCATATACATAGACTACGGAAAAAGTTACACTACTAGTCACAAACATATTCAGTCTGTTAAAAGGCTAATTTACTTATGAAACTATTTACTGTTGCAGTGGAGGAACTGGATGAAAATCCATTCAACTGGCTTTACTGTGTAGTACATCACACAAGCTTTTTAATTACTGTCAAGTCATTCAAGTTTCGTTTGGCACTTTTTTTCTTGGCGGATTACTCCGCCCGCCATTTACGTAGAGTGAAATATAATTCAACATGTCAATTTTTTCTCTCTTCTTTTCTGCTGATTTTAGGAGGTCTGTCAGGAGAGGAATACCTGACAGCAACAACAACTCATGCTCACACGACGCAACCGGGCTTATATCCATCAACCTCTCGAAGTGCAATATTCTCACAAGCGCAGCAAATACGGGCAGCTGCAGCAGCATCCGCAGCCGTTGCCACTGCCGCCTCCATAGTTAGTGGACACTCTCTACACTCTGGTCATTCTGATCATGACTCCAATAATGACTCACAGGCCTCATCCTCGGATGGACAATCTTCGAGGCTACCCCCACCACCTCCTCCTGCGGCACCTGCGCCAACGCCTATGATGCCACCGACCCCTGTTCTCTACAGCATTCACGTACCTGAAGAACGAACGAGGTGTATCAGGCACGGCGGTGGCGGTGGTGGTGAGCTCCCTCCGAAATACGAGGAAGTTTGCTTTGATGTTTGATGACTGACTTTAGACCAAACAGCTATACTTGCTGTTCCACTAAAACTATTAATGGTACTACTACTCTACACTTCTCCGACTAATTTTAGAAATACCACACTTATAATATAGCAATTTATAGTAATGATAATGATAATACTTTACTAAGCTAACAACGTAACAAAACGATCAGCATATATAATGACTTATGAGGAAAACTACTTCCATCAAGTCTACAATACTTCTACATTAAAGATAGATAACGACTTATCGTAAAACATCATATACAAAATAAGGACATACCATATACTTGTCAACTATACCAATTACACATGTAGGTGAAAGCTTTAAATCAGTGTGAAATTATAAAATACATACAATGAGCGCTACGAATTCAAGAATTTGTCAGGAATTGAGTGAAAATGAGTGCGGAGTTTACTGCTGTTCGGAAATTTGTTAATAGTAATGACAATGCTTCTACATTACAAGCATATGTGGTTTAGGAGGGCGTCGTCTGGTGCAGTAATGTATCTACCGTAAGCTTTCTACTTAAAAAGTATATTTGTGCGAAACGTTAACTTACCTTGATGTTGGTTAGAATTGACGATATATAATCACAACTGTTGCCAAATGAATGGATCAATGAATTTGACGGAAAAATTAACAACTTGAGACGGTTAAGCGACCCGGAACAGTGCTCAGAACCCCGTTACATAAGAGAAAGTTGAGAGAGATATGAGATGAAAAGATGGCTTTGTACACTTATACATACACACATTAAAGATCATCACAGCCACAGCACTTGTAAAGCACTAGGCGAGGAAAAGTTGAAGTGATGACTTCGTCGTAGTCATAAAATAACCATTATAAAGACTCTTCAGCCCTTCGGTTTTTCTTCCTGAACCATGCCAAATTATTAACGCTCTTGTAAGCGTATTCAACTTTACACTATTTTACGTGTATATGTACTTATTACTCGTTTATCGAATCGCAAGTGATCATAGAAAAAGGGCCAACTTTCAAGTGTTGGTGAAAACCACTTAAATAATCTTCCTTTATTATGCTTGCAATATGCTCTAAACTATTTTGAAATACTATAGCAATTACGAAAATCCTTTTGTCATGTTTTAGGAGCCGAGATTTATCTTTAATCAAAAGGAAACCATGTATGACGTTTCTTGTATTGTTCATTCAACCACTCTTTTTTCTTACATGGTGTAAATCAAGCTGCATTATCACTTGTGCAAGCCATGTCGCAGAAATTATTAAATCTTCTGTATAGGAGTCATGGTAGACATATATTTGTGCCGTAAATGACAAGTAGCGCAACGACGGGAGCAAATGATTAGATGAGAGTTAAGCGAGGCTTTTAAATTTCAAACAAATTTGAGTCGAGCTCGCTGGAGGCACAAAATCTATTTAAAAAAATAGAATCAAACAGCTTTTTTGTCTAAATTGAGATCAAGGCAAAAATTATGTCAGAAGGAAACTACCAAAGGTTTCTTTCGATGAGGGTTGAATTCGTATTTGAATCCTGAAAAGCCGTCTCGTACTGCCAAAACTGATTACAAAAATACATTTTGCTGCTTTTAATCATTATTGGTTAAAAGGTACAAACGAAGAAATTATCTCTTTTCTGAGATTTTTATGTGTACATTATTTCAGAATCTATATAAATATATACTTATATAAAATATATTGATTACTTTACTTTAAATATTTATAATCATATACTCAAACTCAAAAGAAAAACTCAAAAGATGGAATGTAAATGTAGTAATAACTTATTAGTGTTCTATATTATATTTTAAGTAAATAAGAAACTCTCAGGTAACGTTTGGATATTTTATACAATAGTTATCATAAAAACACTATAGATTGATATTAAAAGGATTATAGGATTAGTCACGCGTACTTTTTGTGGCACACAGAAGGTACTTCAAGTAAATAATAATATGATACTCGAGTAAATTTTATAGACTCACTAAAAACGAATATACATTTACTATACTATGTGTTACTAAAATGTATTATTATTATTATTAGATTGCGATTATTTGCTCAAAGAAGCGCAAAACGTGAAGTTTTACTAGAGAAACGATAAACTTTCTTCTGAAAAGATTCTTCAGTTCTAAACATTTCTCCAATAAGAGCACGAGTAATAATGAAAGCATCGCCGAATCAGAATGGAGGACAAGAAGAAGTAAAGTGTCTTGTCCTCGTCTCTATACCATTTCCCTTTATAGACTTATTTCTATATACATGATCCCAAAAAACGTATATCATAGATGCAATCACCCTAATTCATCACACTAAAAAGATTCATTTTTATTTTATCTAATTTCCATGTTGCAGTTTTACACATAACTGACTTTATACAAAACCTGCCCTTTTCGAATCATTCTATGCCACACACACAAACACATTGGAATGATTAACTCAAATTTAAGAATAGTTTTTCACTAGCCTCTGAACTTAAAATACCTCCGAAACCACAATCACTAAAAGTCAATGAGCCAAATGATCTTTCTCCTGTAATTATAATAAGATAATTTAAATACACACTTATTGAATGAAAGTACCAACAACAAATCCTACTCGTTTTTAGAACCAATTCGTCTTACCTTTCACCAAAAAATGCTTTCACCAAGTACCCTCCGAGTTTTGCTTAAATCTGGACCTAAAACAACAGTGTTACTTAACACTTTCAACTTGTTCATACTCCTGCAGTTAGACTATCTACCATATCTTTTATTATGCCATATGCTATGACCATCCTCGTCTTCATATTTGTACACATTTTATGAATACAAACCAGTTTTGCATTTAAAAAAATCCAGATCGAAGAAACGGTAGCAATATTTTAAAACTAGATTACATTAAGTAGTGCACCTTACAATGTTTCAAGCAAGTCTATTTTCAAAAAAATTACGTGAGAACCTCCATTAAAAACTATAGATGAATTAGCCATAAGGTTTTCCGTCATGTGTCAGGCCACAACCGAATTGGAAACATATCCTCCTTGTCTATTGACGAGATACTTAATGTTTTATACATGTTCAACCTTTATAAGGAATAAACAGTGTTTCCCCTTTTTAGAATCAAGATATACCTAAGTTGGAAATCATAAAAAAGCAGAAACCCATTTCAAACAAATTTTAATGCAGTTTGTGCGAAACGATTTTATCACCTACATATTTATTCAAGTAAACGCCATTCCTTTTGATATTCATGAATTCATTTTAGATAGATATGCCTTCCAGCTACACACGCTAGCAACCTTCCTATATGATGGTATTCTCAAAAGCAACATTAAGATAGTAAACTCATTTCTTTATCTATCTCATTGAAAGCAAGCAAATATACACGATTGGTTAAGCAAGGAAAGAATCCATCTAAATTACACGCAAAAGTATTTATTAGAAGAAGATTACAATTTCCCCGTCAAGTTTCCCATGATTGATAACGAAAGCAATAGAGTGGAAAATCGATACATTTATTATGTTTATAGATACATCATCTTGGCTTGTGTAACGATATGTATGTACATCTAGAAAAAAAAGTAGCAAAAATACTTTCCCCTTGATTTCCTTTTCTTTTTACTGTTAAATGCGTTATGTATGTATTCATATTACATGTGTGCTTTGTATACACAAACGGTTAAGAGAATGCATGTGTTTGTAAGTACGCACGTCCGTTTGTGAGGCTTCCTCTTGATTTGTTTGAAAATCGAATCATTTATACACACATAAATAGCATAACTACCTACTGTTTTCTGCTAACACATATAGAAATACAGAGTACTTACTGAATGTTTTGTGTACGTTGCTTTCTTCCTCCTCTTTGTCGTTTTGCTATAATGTTCTTTTTTCCTCTTTCATCTTTTCCCATTGAAATGCATATCAGTTTCGGTTGGTATGTTTCTCTAGTACTTTTCAGACGAAGTGAAAGGGAACTTTAGTGGAAAAAGAAAGCAGAAAGAGAAAAGAATGGAAATAAAAGAATACAGTAGCATGAATTCAAGTATATTTTTATTATTTCTTTCTACATGACAGCAAATGTTGAGAAAGCTTTCAACGTATCAACAAGGCTCGTGTGTACACAATGTGTTCTGCATTTTTATTTTTGACTTTGCGACCCTTTCAACATTTACACATTATGATTATTAAGTTCCAGCTATTCAATGGAACTTCATGACATTATAAAATAAGAAAAGTGCCCACATGTCTTAGAGTATAAATTCTCTAAAACGATGAGGTTTTGACCAAAAGCTATGTACACACAGCAAACAGGTACTGCGGCCTGAAAATCAAACTCAAACCACCTGGGGAAGGAACATGCTACAATTGACTTCAATCAAATTTAACAAACAACGAAGTTTATATGAAAAACCCCACAAATAGCAGACAGAAGATTTTTTTAAAATTTCTGAACACTTTTTCCTGCATGCCTAATATTTTTTACTGGGTCAAGAAATCTGTTTTTACTAGACACAGTTTGGATCTTATGTACACTAGGTTTACCGAGTTTATCATTAAATGTAGGAAGTTTTTTGTAAGAAACAAGTATTGTCTTTTATGTGACTTTGATGATGTTTATATTAAGACGAGAAAGTCATATTGTTTTGCTGAGAATTTGATCTTGACCATTTTGAAATTTTCGACCTTAATGTTGGAGAGTATCAAACATAAATTACCTTTTGACTGATTGATAAAAAACATTTTTCCATTTTTGAAATTAGTGTGCACTTTATCATAAAAAATCAACTGTACCTTTTAAATTCCTACCCACCTGCAAACAATCATCACCTTTCCATCAACCCTTTCAACCCCTCGAGCTTCAAATTTTGTGTAGAAATTTTTGGTTCTCATCCGAAAAATGAATCAAAATCAGAACAATTTTGTTCGAAAACAAAACTTTATTTTAATACCAAGCCAGTATTTGCAAATAGTAAGCATTGAGCTGCACAACCTTTTATCTATACAGCTTTCCACAGATCAAATATGCATTTAAACTTTGCACGATTTGTTATATCTTTTATGTAAAAGTATTTGCACTTGCATTCAACTACATGTTTATATACGTTTATCCAAATGTACAGAAGTAAAAACAACCAAAATCTCTAAAGCGGATCTCTCAAAGACTTTTTGAAACCACAATGACATTTTACATAAAAATTCCAATTGCCTACTGAAAAAGGTTTTGGAGCGAATATGCATGATTTCTCACGAAGATTTATAACCTAATAGCGTTTTTGCGTATTTAGTCATAAAAACAGGCGCTTTTCAAAAGAAAATAATTTCCCACGAAGCATTTTTTTCTCAGAGAAAAGGCAATGTTTTTCCTTCATAAAATAATATCTCGTGTAAAACAGACCAAAATTTCAGTCATGTTCTAGAAAGCTCCAAGTTTCATCACTTTACACAACTATGAATTATTACCTATTTAGAACCGCACATGATATGATAACGATAACTGTATATACCTAAAAAATTATCTGTAAATATATGGCTCTTCCGACATTAATAGTTTACAATTCAGGTACTTTATGAAACATTCACATTCGTCAGACACATTCTGTGATTCCGGAGATTTTTTTTTATCCCACAGACGATTTCTGTGTATTCAAACATGCACTTTGATCTCATAATGTTTGTACATTAAGGCACCTACGTAAAGTAAATCCATTAAAATCATCAAAGCTAATGTTGATGAATACAGGAAGGAGCATAAAAATATAATATTATATAAACGTGTATTCATTCAGTCATGCCTATTTATATTCTACATTACAACGAATGGAAATCGTACAGTGAGCTACAATAATACTACAACTTGTTAGATAAAAAGCATATTCATTTCTAAAACTTGACTTTTCAACGCACTGTATGCTTTTCTAATCATTCACAAGTTAGAACAGAAAGCCTAAAAATGTTTTCTTTATATGGCACCAGAGCGCAAAAAACTTTTACCCAGTTTTGTAGTATTCTGTCTCTATGAATTTTGTAGTCGGGTAGTTCTACAGAAACCTTTAGAATTTTTAAGGGCCATTTTTTTATTTGCATTTCGAGTTGACATTCTTATGAACATAAAAAGGTGCTCTGTTCTCTTCGCCTTTAAACATGTAGTGCTCCTGAATAAATACCAACGCAAATAATAAATTTTATCTCGCGTCATCTCTCTGAAGCACAGTGTTACTTTGTGAGCAACGTTAGTTGATCTGTGCTAATCTCATTGTGTAAAAAATAATCCTCTTCTAGTCGTGTCTACGTCGTGTTTCTATTTTTTATTACAGTTTCTATCTCCATCTTATTATAACCATGTACAAAATGCACTATATATTTTTTCTACTTCCCATTTTATAATGAAAAAACCAACCAACTAGCATGCTTGAATGCCATAAAGACCTCATCTTGTAGGGCCACAATCAGAAATGACGGGACCGTATTAGCGTTAATACCTCTAGAATGACCCAATGTATTCCATAATATTTCACTTCAACAATTTTCGAAATAATCCCTTTTCAAAAAAATGAAAGGAAACAGTAGTTGTATACTTACACATGTGTACTCACTGAATTTTTATAAAGTAATCTTTTTAAATTATAAATGAATATACACACGTGTTCTCTTCGCAGTTATCTTACAATTTCACAGTGAAAAATAATATATTAAAGAAAAAATTCTCCTTAATTATTGTACCTTTTAAACATTTGTGCATAATAGTTTGCACATCCCTGTTCTATAGTCTGCTATCAGTTTGAAAGTGAGTTAAAAACAATACAATTTCCTTTAAAATTTTCTCAACCACCTTTTCAGATGTTCTCCCGTTACATCTCATTCGTCCAAAATCAACTCAACACAACGGTAACACAAACTTGCAACAAAAATTAACAGTATTGAGAAACAAGAACATCAGTTTATAAATTCACAGCAAAAATATCATGCATAATTCATCATTATTTCCATGCGCATGTAAATGATCTTAAAACACAACTCTTCTACATAAATAAAATATAAGTTTTCAAATGTGGTAGGACATTAACATTAATGATGGACATCAACTTGCAAAGGAGGCACATGTGTTCTAGCCTTCCAATCCCATTAAAATTTATATCCGAATACGAAATTAGAATGTAGAACAAGTGAGAAGTGAACAATATTATGGTGTCCATTTACAATTATTTTCTTATTATTAAATTATTATTATTTAAATTGTATTCACAGCGTGGGGTATAGATATCCTGCTTTGGGCACAGCTTTTTTACTCATATAATATCAAAGTCATCAAATGCATTCATGTTTATACAAACATGGATTTGGAAGGTTAGAATATATGTATCCCCGTTATTTGCAAAAATGGATAAAATTTCTAAGCTTTAAATTAATAAGCTATCAAATATTTCTGAGGTACAATCATGAGCATCGAATTTCGATGATCACTTTGGTGTTACTAATATTTTATACTCATGTCACAAAAATACCGGTTAAATTCTGTAGTGTTCATGATAAACATACTGATTAAACTTTATTGGATTTAGAAAGTGATAATAAACACGAACATTGAGCAAACTATGAAAATGTATTAAATGTCACATAAACCAAGTACGAATGTTGTTTGTAATACAGGTGTCGAATGACTATAGACTATAATGTATAATTGTTATAAGTTTAAGATTGATGTTTGCATACCCATCTTTAGCAAATACTCATAAACATTTTTGCTAATTAAGTAATCAATTCGTTTTTCATACTAACTTAAATGAACAACTAATCTAAATTATAAAAATTCTACACTGCTTTACTTAACTACTTACAATGATGTAAATCTAAAGTTAAAGTTTTCTTAAAACAATAACTATACTTGTTACTTGTAAACGTACTAGAATATTTATTACTTACCAATTTTTCCCAAGAAATAATATTTCACTATCGAAAATTAACATAATTGAAGGAATATTTAATTAAAAAAGTACATATAAAAATGCAGTTTGGAAGACTACATTGTACACACATAAGTCTAACTAGAAATGAAATATACTATGCGATTGCGATAAATGAGTGTAAATAACAAAATAAATTAATATAAATTTGTTAATTGTACTTCACAACAAAAAAAACGTTGCCCACCAAACAAAACCGTGTGTGCATTTAGACAAAATATTATTGTACCATTTTAACATTATTATATATATGGTTGTGATTTTAATTTATAAAAAAAATAAATACACGAAATTATATACAATGTAAACATTAGCTTAATATTGCTCGAAATTTCTACGACATGCATATTTTGCAATCCATACGTTGCTTAATCTGATATCATACCGAGAGCTCACCTTGAAATTTGGATCGAACGAAACGGAATACAATACTGATTTAAGTAAGAGTTTGATGACGTTGATGATCGAGGTAAGTAAACAAACTCACCACACATAACAATCAACTCGGCTAAAATACGAAAGATTGAAATATGTATTGCTCGACGATTGAATAAATGTAGTACTTGCTGTCCTCTTCATTTCATACAAGAGGCGAGAGAAACATTTTTCCTCTTTTGTAAACAAAATCAGGTCTTTTGTTTACGAAATGTTTTACACATGGAAAAATTTGATAAATGAAAGTCAAACAGGTGGAAGTCTATGAAAATATTTTTGACAGTCTATGATCCCCTATTCTTCTTCCCACTTTGTCAAAAATGGATAGGTTCAAAAATAATGAACTCTAGTGGCTTGATGAATGAAAGCTTGTACATGAGTACACCTGTATATTATGAATTCATCATACTTTCGACAGTCTCGACAACTTTTGCAAATAAAAACATGTACATTTCATAAATGTACAAATGTATGTACGCAAAAGCACTAAAGTACTTATGAAATAAGCATAAGCATAAACCTTGTAATCCCAATCTGAAATATTATGGATCACCGTTGTAGGAGGTGGAGGAACACACGGTTGCTCCAAAAAAATGATGCCATACTTTACAAGAATTTAATGAAATTGGAAGGGGATGAAAGGAGGAGATTATTGTTTCCTTTCTTCTATAGACTACAACAGTATAGCAAATCCATGACATTAATCCTCAACTTATACTCACCATTCAACCAAGCATGCATTGATGCTCAGAATGTAAGTAATATTTCTGGTTTCTCATAAAAATACATCCGCTGTTTTCGTGAAAGCCAGGCACATAACAACATACCTGTTCTTCAGAAATCCATGTCTCGTTCGCTTCCACATGAATTACAGCCATGTACTTTTTATTTAGTTATTTTAGGTACTATGTATTACTTTTGTCCATGGAACGTTGTAGAAACTCGAAACTTTCTTGATAAAACGGTTGTAAAATTCTGCTTGCTTTACTGTGTGTGTATAAAAAGAAAATTGACTTTCACGTGGAGAGGCAAAAAATTGCATAAAAAAATTATATTCCAAAGAAAATATACATACATGCATCGATGTGCATGTAACACGCCTGAATAATACACTATTACTAAGGTTGATTAGTTGAGTACTATATTTTTTGCAAATTCCACAAGACAAGGGCTACATAATTGGAAGAATGAAGATGAGATGATGACGATAGCAAAACAGATGGTCGACAAATTCATGTGACGTGATTCCGAATAATTATGCACTTATAGGATGGCTTTTTAAAACGTATATTTATTTAGAAAACTTGCAAAAACATAATATATTTATATGCACCTCGTATTAACAATTTTGCTTTGCAGCGTAAATACAAAAGTTCCCATAAATTTCACTACTCCATTCATACATAAATTACAACTATTGTTTCAACTATCGGCTTTCTATAATAGATATTGTGCAACAAAATCATCTCCATTTTTTACTTTCTTTTTATTAAGTGGATGTGTTAGAAGGCTTGACTTGGAACATGGAGCTGGAAACATTGGTGATGTTGTAAGGAACCACTGAAGTAGAAATTCGGCATTTATGTTCACCCTGAAATTTCAAGATGCCTGGTGTCAACACGAAATCCGTAGCACGACACATTCTTGTAAATCACGAACGAAAAGAAAACAAACACATGCTCTTGCTGGGAGAAGAACAGTACATATCTTAACTCGGTATGTTAACTTTGAAATGCCACACAAAACCCATGTTGCTGTCTGTTTTTTTGGTTTTGTAAGTTGTCTTCTTATGGAAATATTTTTCATGTACTACAGGAGGACCCTTTTTACATGCAATTTTTATTTAGAGGAAAATAAAGTGTTAAAGGCAGGAAGCGGAAAGGATAATATGGCGGATTGTACAAGCTTGGCTCAATATGCCCCAAAACCTATTTTTGGACAATCGATTCTAAGAACAGAAAGTTTACTTTTATGCCCATGTAACTCCCAAATTCGTTACTCTTGAGAGAATTTGGGCCCTGTATTGAAGTCTGAAGAAAATAAATAGCCAATTTCATCACTGCAATATTTTTTTAGAATAAAATGACCGCTGTTTATTTTCTCACACATGTATGCAATGAATCATGTCAGTCAAGTGAAATATAATTCCATCTTTCCGTTTTATATTTGCAAACTTAAACTATATTATACATCATTACATCTACATAAACAAAGAAAAGCCGTTAGCGTATTTTTTGAGTTTTTTTCTTCTTGTTTTTCCTTATTAAATATGTTTTCTGTGGACACAGAAACAACACACAGAGAACAAATTTTGCATTGTTCACCAGAAAATATTTGAAAATTCCAAGAATTCCGGAGTTGGCCGTTTGTTTTTTGAGAACCAACTTTAGAAGGTAGTCAATCCACAAAAGAACTCATAGCGCCATCGCTTATTTTAATGCTAAAGCTTTTTGCGTGGAGTATTTTTACTTCAAAAACTTCTTATTTTCCATCATAGATGTATGCTATTTCACTTTCTCAAATATTCCAAATGGAATGCCAGGAAAAAAACCTTTACATGTGCGAACACGATGGCTCATAAATGAGGCGTAGATCGTTGATCGCATACATATAGAAAAAGATGTAATACGCTTGAAATTCGTTCACTTGGCAGCTTTCTCAGGCTCGCGATTAGTATGGATGGAAACGTTCTTTCAATGCCTTGCTTAGTATTCATTAATTTTTAATATTCATTTATTCGTCTTCTCTTCACTGAATTTTGTCACAAACACTCCAGAAAAATAGTGTGCATGATATATGTATCTGCATAAATGTAGATACAGTAAAACCACGACTATAATTATAGTGCTCGTAAAATATTTTGTTTTAGTTGTTCCTTGATTAACTTTGGAAAGAACACATTTTCGACGAACATGAATTTAACTAATAAAATGCAAATACGAAAAGGAAACTAACATCTCTAATTGACAGATTCAAGGGTTAATTTTTTTGGGGAAAACGAGAAAAAAATGACTCTTCTAGCAACATCTTTTGATGAGGGTAGTTATTTCGTCCGTACACAACTCGTATATATAAGAGACATTTTGTAGCACTATTCTTATAGCTTTTTTTTTATATTAACAAGTCGCATGATACGCTGTTCGTACAACCCTCTAAAAAGCTTTGCGTTAGCTTGTAAGATAATTTATCAATCCTCGAAACTTCCAGTCATCATTTGCATATGTAACCTTGCGATTCGATAAAAAGTATTTTTCTGAGAATAAATTGGACGCAAGTACTTGTTAGTGATGAAAATACGATGCGCGTAGTTCTGATAAAAAACCGTCTAAATTGAATAGCGTTCCATCGAAATCCAAATTCGTTTAGAAATCTAGCCATTATTGCTACTTTGCCATATTCATGATTTATAAATGAGATTCTACAATGCATAAGTGAGTAAATGTAAGTTTGACGAAACTGTGAGTTGCAGTACTGTAGTTGAACAAAATTTGAAAAGATACCAAGGGATTGCACATTACTAATACGAAAATTCAGGGATACAAAGAATCTTATGACTCGATATAAGTTCGAGTAAGTACTATAGCAGCATTTCCACTGTGTCTAAATTTACCCATGATGAGAAATGATATACTCATTGATGGAAACGGCGTTTAACAACTTGTCCATTCTACGAATTTTCTTTTTTTCATGCACATTTTACCAAATACTATGAAAAATATTGTTTGTCGACTTACGTGTAAGAATATTTCGATTTTTGTAATAAAATACAAATGGCATGTTTTCAACAAATGAAAATTAGAAAAAAATCTTATTCCATTTTTGAATAATTATAATTTCGCATTGAACAAATCTGATGTGTTCATCTGTATCTTTAAAATAGCTTATCTTATGAGTAAAATCCATGATAAAAAAGTAATATGTATTTACTCCATGACAACTTAATCAATTTGAATGCAGTTTTTTCTCTTCCCGATAGATGGATAGATGATTTTTATCGAATGGAATGGATGACCAAAGAATAACAAAGTATTTATGGGGATTACTGATCACTGTTTTTGTACTGTAAAGCTTTTTTTTAAATACAATGATGCTCTTAGCATTTGTTTGAAACTACGTTGTAATTTCTGGAATATGTCTTCGAAGTTTGAATTAAATTTTAATGTTATGCTATCGTTGTAACTTCGTCGTCATCCTTTGGAACTCCGTATAATGATATAGTCCATTTTTAAATGAACAACAAAAAAAACTTTAAAATATAAGAAAATTACCTGTTTTACTCCCTTTAAAATACACGGCATGGTATATATGTACATATATGCAAATTAATGTTTGATCTAATTATTTGAGCTCTACTTTCTAAAATAAGCAAAAGACAAGTGAGATTTAAGGTACATATATTTAAGTCTCATGCTAACATATGCAGAAGTAATGACAGGGATTTTTCTTTTCGCTTTCCGGTTTTTGCAACGAATGTTTAATTAAGATTAAAAGCAGCTTGTACTTTACATCTTACAAGGCTTGTGCAAATCTTTATTTTTGCATGTGTACAAAGTATGAATACACTCTGTATTCAGTAAAACAAATCGTGCATACGCTTTGCTGAAGAACCTTTCTTAAAATTTTATCAGGTAGTTTTTTTCCCTTTTACTTTTTATTTTTAAGCTCATTCTTGTTTTAATACAACTGCAAGTGAGAATTAATCCCAATCTCAAAGGCGGACATAAAATAAAGCACATTGGTCACAAACTCTTTTTACACATTATTCTAACACGGTCTGCCATCATTTATTTGCAGATTCATTTATGTATCAGCTATTATATATAAACCGTCGTACAAGTAAAACTTATACATTACTATTATTATAATTCGAATTCGAAGTCCGACTATACATAAATGGATAAACGCAAACAAACAAAGGATGACTTTTCTCCACGTTTGGTTTTAGCAGCGCTTCCCAATTTTCCCATCTCCATTTATATTTCAGTCTGACTTCCGTTGTTACAAGCTCTTTTTTCACTTTATTTTATGAGAGAAAAGAGAGAGCCGACATGTGAAAATAATGAAAAAAGATTGCATATATATTTGTGAGCCATAAGAACACGCTTAAATATATTTGGATCTATATACATAACACTTTTTACTCTCTTCGTTACACAGTTTTGGTGTTTACTTAATTTTACTGTGTTGTATATTTGATAGTATGAAACCCGAAGAATGGAATGGGCTCATTATAACAACGGTAGTGCTATCGTTTTACACACTATCTAATAATTCCAGCTTTGGGCACATGTAATCACATACAACAAAGCCGAATCTTCACCCAATTCGCCAATGCGTTACTACAATTGAAAAGTCATTCGATACAAAAAAAATTCCGATTACGTGAGCTTTTTTCGCACGAAGGCACAAGTATAGTAAAAGCAGAACGATGAAAAGAAGTACTTTTTTTACTCTACTCATCGTTCTTCCCTAGGCTGAACATACATTTACGTTAAATAAATGATAGGTAATATAACAAGTTTAGTAGCCCATTGTAAGAATTTTTGAATACGATACGATGGAATTGTAAGGAAAATTCTCATATTTACACAAAGCTGGTGTTAGAACTTTCATTATGGAGAAACTGGGAAAAGTAAGAATTTCGTTATTGTACTACCACCACAGTTATATGACTCTAGTGTAATCCAGCAAAATACCCAATTTTTCCTTATTGCCTGTCCAACGCTGCATTTGCGTTGCTTACGTATTTATGACCATGTGGTATGGTGGCGTAGTGAAACACGCTCCTTCTTCTTTCTTCGAACACAATATATTGGGAAATAGCTAGAAGAAAGGCAAAAAAGCCACAGCAGACATGACTTGTCAGATTAGAGAATTCCTCTCGACTAAAAGAGAAGGCGAAGAAGTAAAATAAAAAGATAAGAAAAAAGAAAACGTGTACAAGGCTTTTCTTTCTTTTTTCTTTCCCTGCATATTACGAATAATATGTATGTACAAACGATGAGGTGGTGGTATTAGCGTGGCATGATGCGAGATATGAAAATCCAGCTGCCGAAGCGGTAGCAGCGGTGATGGTGCCCGTTGAAGCCAATTTCCAAGTCCAATAATGCGATAGATTTCTAGAGGGAGTTTCACTTCGCCAACTCTTTTCCTTCACTCTATTTCCTGCTTTCCTAAGTCGCATTTCTTCTCCGACAAAAAACTCAAGTTGTAGTTGTAAAGGAAAGAGAGTAGAGTGAGAAATAAGCTTACAGCTTTTTTTCTCTGTATTTTGTCCCTTCTCTCTCGAGCGAATGGGTAGATCAGCCAGTTGAAATGGCACATGAATTTTTCTTTCAAAAAAAGATATACATTTATCGACAAGAAAACAAGAAAAAGAACTACCATTATGAAAGTATGTCACGTTTGTATGTATGCAATAGCATTTTAGATGATGTACTTTATGATATATATCTCCTCTCCAATACAATAGATCCATAAGGAACAATTTCCAATGGGATAAAAGGCAAGAATACGAAAATAGTTGGAAGCACATTGAAAAGTATTGATTCTCACTATTGATAGCAGTTATAAGAAATGAAGTTGAAAAAAAAAGAAAAATAGGGTACACATTGTGCTTGTACACTATATAGTAAACGAGCAACGTGCTCTATAGAATTAGTGATACTGAACTGCTTCTGAAACTAGTCGTCCGAAACCACCATTACTACCACAAAGGAATGATAAAAATGGACAAGTGAAAGCATGTTCACAAGTAAGGAAAGTTGATGTTCCACCATTTCCTCCCTTAAAACCATTTTTTTGCTCTTCTGAATAGCATCACACGTCAATCTATTTCTACGAGTTTGGCAGTTACCATAGAGATACGAATAGTGCAGAATATTTTTTTGCATGTTACAGGACACTAAAATATAAGTACCATGCTGACTGCTGACTGCTGCTATTGTAAATGCAACAAAGGCAGCACAAATTCATCATAATAGCCTGAGACCCATCATCACTTTTTCTCTTTTAAATTACACAGTAAAGTTGTTGTAGAGATATGGAAGTGCTGGAATGATAAAAATGGGAGCTGTCCTCCAGCACTTAAAATTCTATGTAAAATATGGAGAGCTATGTATACCTTTGTCTTCAGCTCTTGAATGTTGTAAACATCTCTTTTTTAGCGTGATCGTCATTCCTATCTTATCTAATTGTTTATGGCGCAGCGCAGATATACTTTAGGTTAAGAGCAGGTACCCTGGGAAAGAGAAAATGGATCGTAAAGGGTCTAAAAAGGAAAATGTTTTTCAATTCTCATATAACTCATCTTCTATCACCTTTTCCCGTCATTTACACAAAAACAACGAGGCTTATAAACGGTATACATGTATATGGACTCTGATGTTTTATCTATTAAGCTGCAGGGAAAAAAATTGAACGTGAATTTCTTTACTCCAAGGACCTCACACTGTCTACCATCTCTACTTTTTTATTACACGCGAAAGTATTTCACTTGAACCTTTCTCATCCACACACACACAAACTACTTTCACTTTTTTTATTTTCACGCTAGTATTTGTGAAACGTGAAAAATTACCAAGGCATGATAAAAGAATATGAATCTTGAATACTGTAAAAAATCATGTTTGTTTTCTAGATCTAGGTATTTTGCATAATATATGGAACAACAGTACATGCACAAAATTTCAGCAAGTTTTCATATACGAAACCTAACCATAGTAAAAGAAAACTTCTGGGATTTTTATGGGGGAAAGTTTTTTTTCTTGTATACGTAGTTATTCATGTTTGCAGAAAAAGCTGCCCATTTCGCAACAAGGATAAAATACATTTGTCAAGTTGTATGTATTTATAAGACAAGACTAACACTCAGTGATAAGAATCATGATAAGAATGACAATATGATAAGGGAAAGATTTGTGAAAGTTTGAAATTAAAGTTTGTAATGTGCTAGAATACCAGTTTGACATATATATTTAAATGCATGGCGTATTTTAATTCTTTCATACCACCAGCGACACCACAAATGAAGCATTTTGTGCCATGCTGAGTCACACCACTGCTGTTATTGCTTCTTCTGGAGTGGATAGGTAAGAATGTTCCAGCTGTCCCTTCGCAGTTAATCTACGCTAATGTTAGTGCATTACCATGTACTAAAAATTTTACTATTACACTACCAGTGTTTCATTCATTCATATATATTCACAATGCATGACAATAGTGAAAGGGGTACCTTCCATGAATACCACAAACTGTAGAAAAGGTAACATCTCTATGTATGTATGTCAGATATCATCACAGAGAGAAGGAAAAACAACTTGATGGGTAAACCTTTTTCACAAACAAAACCACGTTACATGGCGCTTCTTATATGAAGCGTAATTCGCATAGTGGCAAAGATAAAGCTATATAGGAAAGCGTGCAGAAAGCGAGAAAGGCAGGCGGAGTCCCGGCCGCTCATTGGGTCTACGAAGTTGCTAGGAAACTTGTTGGGATGAAACCTTCTCTTCGATTTTTCCTGTTTTCTCTTTTTACTCTCCCTTTACCATCGTTTCTCCCCACATGCCAAGTCAGCACACTTATTCCTGCACAAAGCTCACTTGTGAGTTCCTGGGGCCTTCCATGCATACCACTAGCGCAATGTTCTCAGCTATTAGATGCATTATCTAGTCTACTGTGATGATGCAAAGTGTATGGACGAACGGTAGGAAAAAAAGAACTCAGTTCAGCAGGCTCAGAGCTATGCAGGCTTGCTAAGTTTAAACTAGAAAAGACATAGTTCATAACATGCAAACTGAAGCCATTAGGCATATCAGAAAATTTTCTTAGAAAGAAATGACAATTTTGGCTTTTTACACACAGACACACGTTCATTTTTTTCTTACGAATATTTGTGTATACGTAATACGTACATCTGTGCACTTTAGGTACGTAATCATCACAATTCAAGAAAGAAATGCATGACATAGTGATGATGATCCATTGAACTTCCATAAAACAACTCTCATTTATCAAAGAGCTCCTTTTGAATTCCCATCATTTTCTCACGCTCATCCCACATTCACTCGAAAAGCACCTAGAACTCGGCGACAGATAATTTTGAGATGTGAAAGTGTCGCCGCTGATTTTGCTCATTTTCTTATGTTTGCAGGAATACAAAGAGTAATTGAATGAGAAGACGCATTTTGGTATAGTCATATATTTTTACAACTTGCTCCTAGCTGATCTATGTAAATACGTTGTATGTACAATGTACATTGTACAATTATGTGAATAGCTTTATATTCTATTATTATCTAAGGTAGGCAGGGTTTTGGTATCAAATGTAAAAAAGAGAAGCGTGCACGGTACAGAGTGTCTATTGCCATTTAATGAATAGAGGTGAAAAGAGACATGCGACATACAATTCTATACAAATACTTTTGTACTGATTATTACCCAATGCTGATGAGAGTTCTTTTTTGAATTAGTATAATTCAAAGGAAACACCAGACTTTATTTTGAAGCTGATGCCTTTTGATCCTTTATACTGTGTATACTACACTCACTCAGTCTGTGATGTTACGTTCATCATGATGATTTCTTGCCAAATAGCAAAGCGAATTACTGCCTTTGAAGTATGTAAATAATTCTAATGCATATCAAGTGGAATGAAATACTTTTTAGTGGAAATGCTTTGACTACGTTGAACTTCTCTACTAATTGAGCCAGCATATCTATTAGCTATTTTACTGCGAATTTCGATAACAATGCTATTACGTTTGCTCAATGCCTTTAGATTACTTACCTTCCTTTTTTTCTCTCATTTAAATTTTTACGTGCAAATTTTTTTGTTGACTACTGCGTATTTGCCTAGTGCATGTGTACGAAATGAATATCAGATAAGATACATTCAATAAAAAGTTGACTACATCCGTTATAAAAACATGTTTTGCCACCATCAGCACGTTAAAAGTTAGAAAAAGAGCATTCCCTGTTAACGACCACCAGTTCTCTATAGACTTCTTTTCCCTCCTGCAAATGTGATACCTCCAATATTTTTCGCAGTATAATATTTTTGTCAACGTGCATTTGTTGTATGAAAGGCTTTTGAAATGAACAAACTACGAAAGCCGAAAAGGAGCGGTGGTTATGGTGGTGGTACACTTGCTGCTGGGTATCACTCTTATTCACAGCGACATCCCAAAACATTATAAGACATTTGAGAAAAACTAAAAACGTTTCTCTCACTTCCTAGATCGGCAAACCCACATTGTAGATATATCAGGCTCACTCAGAGAAATATTTATACAACCAGACGGATATATGGAGTAATAGCCGACCAGGCATCCTTTTTCAAGCTCGGAGTTTCTCATCCCACATTCAATTCAGCAACTAGCAGGTTTACATTAGAAGCAAAACCGTGAGTCGTGTGTCGAGGAGAAATATATGTAGGGAAAGTAATAATAATAGCTTGAGATTGGCAAAGTCAGCAAAAACCCAACCCAACTCATGCATTTGAAAAAGCCAAAAAAAAAACTATACCAGACTTAGAACCATGCTTTATATTTACATGTGGGTATTCTCATCCACTCTAAAAAGTACTTTTTCCATCTCGCTAACCCACCAACGTATATACTCGAACTCGTGTTCTGTTTTGCGAAAACATTTTTATATGCAGTATTTTAGCAGAAAATTTTTTAAGCATGCTTACTACTTGCTTGATAGCTCTGTTTCTTCTCTCTTCCTTTTTCAAGTAGTTATATGTACACGGGAAATGGCGTTCACGACTTGTTCCACTACAACTACCTCCACTACTACTACTCCGCGTTTCACGAGCAAGTGCTGACGTTGACACACATGTACAGAGAAACTCTTCTCTTCTCTCCCACTTCTTTATACACACGACGAACTTTTTATTATCGTATAAGTACATTCGAAAGCTGTGGTAGTGATGGTGGTGGAAACGGTCGTTGTGGACTGAACAACTGTTCTTCTTCTCTTGCAAAACCTTTTGCCTTGCTCTCTCTCTCTCTCTCTCTCTCTCTCTCCCTCTCTCACACAAACCATCGGTTTCGTCGTACGTTCTTGTTTGTCTTCGTTGCTCGTTCCTTCTTCACTCGCTCACTCACAGTGAAATAGTCAGTAGTCCTTACATTATGCATCAGCATATCTCTTCTTTGCAGTTTCTGCCGTAAACCTCGTATTTTCGCCGTTCTCCCTTCATTCCATATTCTTTACTTGAAGAAAATTGCAGTTCACTCTCACGGTGGTCGAAAAGACGGATCCCATACTCTCTCTTCTCTCTTTTCCGTTTCTCTTTCTCCTTCCGTCTGTCTCTCTGTCTGTTTATAAAGTGTATATGAACTACTACTTGTATT